>VDFB02052454.1:0-21101 GCA_007258455.2 Sequoia sempervirens
AAATTGGATTACAACTTTGGGAATTGGATTATGACTTTGAAAATTTTTGAGGACAAAAGAAATCCAAGATATGTATGTCCTAAGAGGAAGGAGTTTAGCTCCACCATCAATATTTAAATATTATGTTTTGAGAACCAAATGTGGTATAAGTCCATGGAAGAGGTTTCACTTAGTCAGGATGAACTATTATGAATCAGAGAAAGAACCTATGTACCAAATTGAAAGAATGAATGAGGTAAATTGATGTCGTACTTAGGATGTACATAGTAATGAAAAAGTTATTTGACGAATGGGGAACCACTATAATTTGGAAGGGGATATCTAGAAAGATGCTACAAGGTATGTAGCAAGTTGTCAACCAGTATGCCAGAGGATGAAAATATGATGTCATCATCGGTAGGACTTGTATACTCTTACAAAATTCCAGTGAGGAAGTGGTAGATCATTAGAACAATTTGATCTTTCTATGTTGATTGAACTAACATGATGTTATGGTGGATAGACTCGCCAAGGTAACCAATATAGATTGGGAAATTTGATTCATAGAATATTAGTCCTAAACAACATATTGTGTGAAGCAGTTTCTTAATGATCCTGAGAAGGTTATCTCAAATGGGAACAAACAAGTAATGATAAGGTTTTGTGTAAACTATGATCATCTTATGAAAAATTCAATTGAATGAATGGTCAATTTATTACTTTAAGTTAGCCAGTTAGGAAAAAGGGATAAACCAAATCTTGAAGGATTTGTGGAGTACTTACGATAACTTCTATCATTTAAATTTAATCCATTTACGAGAAGAAGGGTTGAATTCCTAAAAGTTGGGAGAAGCTAGGGAATAAGATTAACCATAGACTAGAAAGGTTGTCAAATGGAATAGTAGATCAAAAGGATCAAGGAAAATTTTGTTGATACAAAGCATGATTTATGAAGTAGTATTACTGACAGGTGTCTAAGAATGGTACTATGCTTGAGTTGGACATTAGTCAAGGGCAATATTATTATTCTTAAGGTAAATGATTATGTTAGTGATGGGAGATTTTGGCTTCTGAGTTGTCCAATGGTGTAAAGACCAAAGGGAAGGATGGGACCCACGATGTAGTGCATAATACACCGACATTCCTTTTCTATTTGGGCTGCACTAAGGATAATTGTATTATCCAATGGGAAGGTGTTATTCTAGTCACTATGTCGTAGGTGTCATATAGGATATAGTTACTATTATATTTATAATATATATATATATATATATATATTTATAATATATATATATGAGTTAATATAATTATGATATATAGTTATTTAAAGGGAAGGTAAGTGTGAAGCACACAAGTTCACCCCATGTGTTAGCACAACTACTCAGTGCAAGGTCCGGGAAGGACAAACATGATTGCAAAGGGTCATGCTATGAGGGAAGAATATTTGGATATTTATGATCATTTACTTGTTCCAACATGATTTGGAAATGGAAGTATAACCTTTATTTGACTTTATCTATATGATTAAGTGCTTTAAATCATCGAGGACGAGGATTCGCAAGGGGGGAAGTATGTTACACCCTGTCTCTTAGTTACTAGGTTACTTTTACCCTGTGAGTAAATATGATGATAAATGTTATTCAGGAATTCGATATGTTTAAATAAGTGAATGAAACACTTAATATATATATATATATATATGTTATGATGTTATTTCTTTTGAAGGAATGATTATGTTTCATATACTAGTGGAAATGTGATAAATGAATGTGTATTGCAATATGAATGCTTTGATGATTTAAATGGTTTATAATGCTAATGGATTTTATGTGAACGACTAACTACCTATGTGATATACTAAGCTAAATGCAGGAATAGGTTCAAACCTCTTAAAGAGAGGGGGAGTATCACTCAAGAGAGGAGATTGGTCTGGTAACCCTTAATAAGCCTAACTGAGCATACACACACTCACATCCTAAATTAGGATAGTTGAGTTAGGTTAGGTTGTGGACTCGATAAGTAACCTTCAGTCTTGTTTGTGCATGATTTGGAAGGGGTTATGATCTTTTTCTGTGAATGTTCTTGATTGGGGTTATTTTAATGACTTTGGTTTTAGTTTTTGGTTTCTTGATTGTTCTTGGTTTGATTTAAGTAACCAAGTCTCTATGTTGGGTATACACATTCTTAGATATTAAAATGATCCTAGTATCTTGTATTGAATGAGACTTGCATGAATATATCAATGAATTGGTTAATAGGGTAAGGCATGAATATATAGGTGTGCATATATAGGGTTGATATTTATAAACACATACATGTATATATATGTTAATCTTATATATAGATACCCACACACACACACACACACACACACACACACACACACATATATATATATATTATATATATTGACGATGTTATTGTTACCTAATTTTGCTCCCAGCTAAATCAGGTAGGGCTGTTATGTTTTTACAAAGTGAAGCTGAAAGGTACATATCATTTTCTACTAAGTTTCATCCATGTGCATAAAAGATATTATCAAAAGATTGCATTATTACATTTTTGCAAATGCATACTGTAAGTGTGAATAAGTAAAAAGTAAAAGAACTAAAACACTTCTTAATGAAACATTATATCAAGATTAACATGAATTAAACTAATTTAAAACATAGAAAATCTTGAAAGCGTCTCATTGTCTCCTATCTCCAAAGATTTATCAAGTCATGGAAGGCTCTCATATTGGGTAAGCAATATGACTATTTTAAATGCCAATTCAGAGGATGGAGTGATGCTAAATGCAATGATGTAATGATTGATAATGATTTCTAGATGATATGGATGCTATTGTAATCTATTCTAACATAAAATTTGATAAATGGAAGCTACAGTAAAACTAAGATGCAGTCGTGATCATGATTATATTGATGCTATGATGCTAAAATGCTATTGCTAATGCTAATGTTATGATTGCTTGGTTGCTTGATTGTATTCCTACAGAGTAAGTTTGCCTAAAACTAAGATTTTATCAGATGATTTTCATGCTTAAGAAGGTTGTATATATAGATTTTCGGCAGTAGTTTTGCACAGGGGCCGTACAGTAGAGGCCTAGATTGAATCTTGAGATTTGAGTGGTGAGAGATTGAGGAGCTTGAGCTAATCATGGGGATTGTTCCTCCCCATGAAAACATCAAGCAAGATGATAGGAAAGATCAAAGGAAGAAGATTGATAGGATTGCCTGCAAGTTTGTCCCCGAAGCTTTCTCGTGAATGCCAATTGAATTAATTAGATTGAAAAATCTAATTTCATTGGTGAGTGAATAGAGGAATATTTGATTTATGCCTTTATTTAAATATTTTTGATTTATTCAAATTAGCAAAATAGGAAGATTTTAATTAAATAAAACAAATATTTAATATTTGCTTATTTAATAAAGAGGAAAATGATAATTAAATAAATCTTTAGGATATCTTTATTTAATTAAGAGGAAATATGATAAGATAATTAAATTACACAGATTATCAAAGTTGTGTATTTTAATTTAAGATAGAATCAATGGATAAAGTATAGAAGAAATAATAATGATAATAATTAAATAAAACAAAGTATTTAATTTTGTTTATTTAATTAAGAGGAAATAATATGGTAAAATAGAAGAATTAAAAGTGAACTTAATATAAATAAATATTTCTATTTATTTACTAAGTAGATGAATTTAGGATTAATTAATCAAATAAATCATATTTAATTAATTATATTCTCTAGACCATTTTTAGGTGTATACACATACAACAGAGACGAGAGTGAAACATCTTTTGCAAAAAGTAGTCTTTATTGATAATCATAAGTGTATAGTGTCCCTCACAAGCTAAGGGGCTGACTATTTTAATGCATATAAAGAAAAAACTATACATTTACAAATAAAAAGAAATGCATATGTAAAGAAGAGGGATTTGTCATTGCCTGAGTGATGAATCCTGCTTGAGTTTCCTTGCATTAGCTTCAGTCCTCCTGCCCATCAGCCTCCAATTGTTCTCTACTCCTGTTGCTCCAAGGTCTTGCATTTGTGAGAAGTTTGGTTAGAGCAATGAAGGATCACCAATCAGTACATAGGAAAAAATCCATAAACATATAATCTGATCCTTATAAACATTAAAATCATTAGCATGTCATATATGTCCAAGAAAACAAGAGAGTTATCAAACACATCTATCATATGCTCTGTTTTATCTAACATGTTTGCTCCTTGTGCAGATATAGGATAGATCTTTTTTACTGTTTTGTTTCATATGGTTACAACATGTGGAGTAAAGTGTGGCTCCCACAAGGGTTGAGCCCAACATGCTACCCTCTTGTGTTTTAGGAGGGATAGGAAATTGAGCAACTTTATCAAATTGATGATAAACCTATTCTTGATGCATTAAATCAATATGGAATCATACCAATTGATCAAATTTCATTATCAGATTCAAAAGATGCAACACAATTGTGTGAATTATCAAGAAATATTACTCTTCATCTTTTCACAATGAACCGAACAATAGGTTGCCATCATGTTGATCAAAGGGGCAATCATTTCTTCTTGGAAATCTTACTCTGCTGGATATGTTTTTCAATCTTCTTAAGTGGATCCAAAGTCAAGTTAAATAGTGATATGAGTTGTATTTTCATTGTAATCATTTTCAAAGGTTAGTGAATAAGGAAACAAGATCAAGGACAACAAGCATTCATAGAGGAAATTTGTTGTCTCTTCCCAAGAAATAAATCATTTTTGTGATAATGGTGAAAATACACAACTGAATTGGCACATGGAACCCAATAAACTAGACATGGAACAAAAATTAGATGGTGTAGAATTTGATGCCTTTGATAGTTTAAATATGAAGATTGAAACATAGATGCATCAAGTTCAATTATGGATAATCACAATGGCAAAGGAGCTACCAATTCATATCAGGAGTTGTCATGAGCTATATAGAGTAGCCATAGGTGATGAATGGAATGCATGGTCAAGGCCACCATGTCAACGTGTTGTCCCAAAGAGCTATGCATGAACAAAGAGGATAGTTACTACAAGACAAGAGAGGATGACTGTAATGGAAGCATCTATGTTGGGACAAAAAATAGTGAAGGAACAACCTCAATATATGAATGATAGTCATATAATATTGACAACCAGCTAATAAGCAAAGGCCTCAGTTAAATGGTTTTGAAAGAGTGAGTGGAGTCACTTTGGAGCAAGGTAGATTTTAAAGATTATGCAAATTGGGAAAATAGTGGGAATAGTGACAGCAAAATAAGATGACTGGCAATACAAGTTCAGTCTTGTAAAGGTTTGCATACATTGGAGATAGTCATGGCTAACACAACACCTACGAGGGACAGTCATCAAAGTGAAATATAATATCCAAGAGACAACAATAAGGAAAATGCTTTGTTGATTGCACAAAAACTCTTATTTGACCTTTCTTCAATGTGGATTCCATGCACAATGTCAGACATTGCCAAGAACCAATTGTACAGTGATGTAAAAGCACAATCAATGTCATCAAGGGGCGGTGAAGAAGTTCATATATAAGCTACAAATCATATCTCAAACTGGAGAGGCAAGGCTTAATCAAGACAACAAAGGTATGTTCTTTCATTTTATGACTTTAGATGTAGCATTTATGAGTGCTAGTCCCAATATCAAAGTGCTTTGAAATATAAAGGACAATTAGGAGAGTGATCTAAAACCATGACAATCTTCATCAAAAGTAGATTCACGAAGGATAGAGTATGAAGGTAAGGGACAGTCCTTATAAGAAAATATTGACCTTTATGGTAATCTCTTTCAAAGCAGTGATCTACAGATCTGTTGCCTTGCCTTTCATGACTTGATAGGTTTATTATAACATGATAATTATAGTTGCATACCTTTTCAAGGGTCAAGTCATGGAAAATGTTTTCTGATGGCTCTTTGGAAGATGACTTTCATGAAGCAACAACGAAAAGAGGATAAAGATTTCCTTGTGTTGATGATGATTCAAAACAGTCATGATAGTCACTTGAGGACATAAACATGCATCTCTGAACCAATGGTGCTTTCAAAAGAATGGAGAGCATAGATATGAAAGGACAAATTGGGTCTTTCCTAGTTTGTCAACATTCCCACCAAATAATAAAGGGCTTGTACAGGTTTAGACAAGTTAGCACAATCTTCAAAGACCTCATGCAAACCTGTCAAGATCCATGGTAGGAGTTTTCAACACCTTCAATGGTTCTTTCATGTGAAGATAAAGAATACAAATGCTCTCCTTGCATGCAAGGACAAATTCAACAAGGCACAACACTATTGGGATTTTTCAAGCAAGGAAATGGTGCTAGAGATCAGTAAGATAAATGTGGTAGAGACTGTGTAGTGCCTCTGATTGGCATGCAAGATAATTTGATTGGAAAGGATTTACAACAATGTGGATTATCCAAATTTAAACAAAATGTACATCTTTGCAATGAAATCACAATCCCAGTGAAGAATAGGGATGAGGAAACAACTGCTATGTTTATACCTAGTAGTCACGAAAGTGAATCCTAATGAAGTGTAAAAAATTCAATGGAAATAGAGCTACCAAATTTTCCAGATGGTGCAATCCCTCTATACATTAAGAGCCTGGAGCATGGTGTGATTGTTTTATGTGAAGATTCTATAGAAAAAGTCTGCCTGGCTAGTGATAGAGATGGAGATTATAAATCATCAATAAATGCTAGAGGAATTATTGAGTTTGTATGTTACATGAAGAAGCTCAGATCAACATTTATAATTGTTAATTGTGAGGTCTCCATATAAATGTGTGAACTCTTGTGATGAGCAAATAGCCAAAGATAGTGGCCTTGTAGTATGATAGTCACATAAAGTAACTTGTGGAAACCAAACATGCATAATGATTGGAATGATCTTGAAGAATGGGTAGCCACCTTTTGTGTGACAAGGACAAATAGATGCATAAAGGTTTAGTCATCTATCAAAGGAGAAAATGAATGTGACAAGGTGTAAAGTCTCATTTGCAAAAACAAACTGTTTAACAAGCCTCATATGAAAACATAGCCATGACCTTTCTAATAAGAATTTTTTTAGAATTCATTTTAAAATAGAAACCGTCCAAGGTAGTACCTACAGGATGAAAAGCCCTAATTTATTTTTGCAAAACCCTCATTTATGGTAGGAAAAAATGAATACATAAAAGGTCATGAAGGTATTACAGCTTGGGTGACTTGCAAGTTAGTGAAAGGGTAGTGTTTTTCAAGGAATGAGAAATATGTTGGGTCTATGAGATATGCCCATACTATGCAATGGAATTGAATCATTTTGCAGACCATTTTTCTTCACATGACAACATTGTCTTGTGGAACCATTGACATCGATGGTTTTGGTTTTAGCTATCAACCTCTCATGAAATCTCATGCACATTATAATATCACATAGTTTTATCACATCAAGGTAATCATATGACAATGTTGGCCACAATTACATGGCATCGTAGAGAAAGAGAAAATACCCATGTTTAGAAAGTAGCAAAAAATTTGAGGCTCGAGAGTAAAAGAACACAAGAAACAAAATGGTGTTTCCAAAATTTCAAGCAAGAAAAGTGATATACAGAGGAAATCAAGTTTCCTATTGAAGATGCCACAAAATTCCAAGTAAAATACATAAGAACATGGCCGTGACCATTAAAATGCATGAAAACTACAAAGAAATACTTGAGGAAATGCACAAAAGGATCAAATGCATTCATCATTTTTCATCCTTACAAGATCGTGTTGCTCAAAGAAATGGAGAAGAGTGCAAGATTTTGTGCAATTTCAATAGGTAGTGACTTACTCAGTTCGACCTCCATGTTTCCTTTAGAATTTACTTATGAGAGTCTCTAGATGCTCAACCATGGTGACACCCTCATTTTTTGTAGAGCGAAGTTTTTCTAGAGAGTTGCTTGATGCACAAATGAAATGTGAAGTGGAGTTGCCCGTGTTTTGTGTCTAGGGTTTCAAAACCCTAAAGCTTGTGTCGATAAGTAAAAGGTATTTTACCTTTTATTTAAAATTTTTGCAATGTGAACTAATACCCATGGTGAGTTCATCTCTAATGAACTTAAGATGCTCTTTCATAAATGCTATTTGCATAGGAGCCCTTTAGGACTTAGTTAATTTTGCATTGTCTCCCATATGGGCTGAATCTTGGCCTTATGATTTTTGTTTTATTTCAAGGCATAAGGGTGTTAATGTTATATTTTGCATCAAACCAAAATGTAAAACATTTTGATTAAGTGATATAATTATAAATCACTTAGTCAAAGTGTTAATTTTAATGCAAAATATACAAACATGTGTTGATAGAGCATGTGCTTTTAAGATTTAGTTAAAGGAGGTTTAGTTGAGTCCCGTGCTTTGCAAACACACTAAAGGTGTGAGTCAAAATAGTTTGGAGACATGTGGAGAATTTGGAATATTGAACAACATGGGGAAGGTGTGTGATTTTTTTTATCTTTGACTGTTTTGGAGGGAAAGGTGACCATTTAGAGGCATTTTTGTCATGCTTTTAGTGTGACTTGGGTCTTGGCTTGACTTTTCTTCATTTGGATGGCATTTTGGAGGAGTTTTAGAAGGTTTTTTTTTGGCTTTTCTACTGCATCTGACCAGAAGTTTCTAGAAAGACGTGTGGGACAGTTGTTTGATTTTTGGCATAAATAACTTCAAACAAAGGTTTTGAAGTTAGTTCTTTCTTTCTAGCAATGTGGTAGCTTATTTTTTGGAGTTATCTTTTCAACAGGAGTAGATTGTAACTCTTTCGACAGATTTGTATACCAGTGAGTACCTTGGATATCAATGATATTGAATATTTTTCCTTCTCATTTCATGCTTCATTGTGTGCATCTAGTGATTGATCAAGTTACTTGTGAAGTTTAACTTTTCCTTGTAGTTTTGTCTCATGTTAAGCACCTTTTTGTAGAAAAGTATGTTGTTGCAGGTTATAAGTTGTGTTATGAATGCAAATGCTTTTAGTTGTGAAATTTCTTTCCTTCTAGGAGTTTAGCTTCAAAACCTTCTTATAAAACACTTATGCAAGAATGCATACAAAATGAGTTGTGTAAGTCAAGATTTGTCATTGTTTGAACTATGTGCAAATTGTTTGTAAGTATTAGTTATTACTTTGCGTATCACCTTTTAATGCTTTTAGTTAAGTTTCATTTTCATGTTTCTTTCTTACTCTTTCCTCATAAAAGCATTAGTTTAGCAATAGTTTAGGTGACACCGATTATGAGCTAGCCTTATCTAGAGGTCCACTCCAAGCTTAGGTGACCCATAGCCTAGGAGTGTTACCATGTTGCTCCAAATTTTCTAAGTTCTACAAATTAGCAAGGGTGCATATTTGAAGAGTTAACAGTTATATATATATGTATATAATATATATACTTATTAATATGAGCAGATTTTGAATGATAAAACTATATTGCAACACATTGTATTCATTATGGCACATATTTTTTAACTTGGAATATGACATTAAAATATTGTTTATAGATAGTAAAGGAAAACTCATTGAATAGTGCAAAAATGAGGAAGTAAACCATAGTTTAGAAGGAGTTTAATGCTGCACATAATGCACAGGTGAAAGAATTTAAGTTCAACACATTTTATGGGAGAATGAGTAAAACCAACACATGGTGCAACCTTTAGAGGCTTGGCAACCAACACATAGGAAATAATAGACCAAGTCAAAGCATGAAACCAACACGTAAGAGTTAATGTTGTTGTGTAAAGATTTTAGAATGTAGTTAATGCTGTTAAAGAGACCTGTGGAATATGTCAAGCTATACCTATGAAGAGGTGGCATCATATTTAGTAGATGTTGGAATGTAAAAGAAATCTATGAATTTGAATAAGCCTGCAAATAAGTGTTTAGACCTAGTCAAGTGTAAACTTGTCATCATATTGCAATGGAATTCAAATTAGGAAACCCATTTTGAGTTGCTATCCCAAATATCAAGTCTACGCAGCTATAGAACTATCATGTGTTGCAAACCTGTGAGCAAGTTGTTGCATGAGGAAGAAAGGTGGCAAAAATACTTACTTGTTTGTAGCCTTTAGTTTCTCACAAGTTAGTATAAATAGAGGTGCCCATTCTACCAATCGCTACACTTATCATCTTGATTATTTGGATGTTATTTTTCTATGAGTTTGAGAGCTTGTGAGTTGAGAGTTATTTTGGTGTATTGTATTTGTGGTTATTGTGAGGTTTAGTAAAAAATTAGAGGATGATAGTCAAGTGGATCTTGGAGGATGAATCAATTGATCTTGAGGATTCATATTAGGAAGGAGTTTAATCAATTGGAGCATTATACAGGCATGCTGGTTCCTATAACTTTGTCTTTAAGTTGTAAAGGATAAATTAGTTTATTTACTATGTTGGGAAAAGAGTGTTATTGAATATGTTGTGGTGTTTGTTTATGATTGTGTATTTCTTGGTTGTGTATTACATTGTAGAACCTATCTTATTAGTTATATTTGTATGTACCCAATATATGGGAAAGATTTGTATGTATGCGAAGTATTGATACTATACGTAGTAGTCATTGCTATATGTAGGGTGTTTGTACTAGATGTATGTAGAATGAAATGAGAAATGTGGTTTACATTGATGACTTGGGGTAACTTGTATTTGATATCATGTTGTGCTAATTAACCCTAGTGGTTAATGAGGTTAGAAAATACAATGGTAATGTTGTTATAATAGATATGTTGTCATCAATAAGATGTGACGTCATGCAAACCATATTGATAACCTTTACTTATTCAATCACTTGATCGTTTCTCTTCATTCAAATGAAACCCTAGGTTGAGAATAACCTATCTGATTGGGATGTTTACTTGATTTTTGATTTACGTGCATAGGTTGAGATTAACCTATATAGTCTGATTAATCGTTTGATTGTTGTTTATATCTTCAAGATCGAGGTCATTTAATGTTGAAGTTTATACTTTTGATTGAAGTCATTTATTGATGAGAATTATACTTTTGATGGGATTCATTTATTGTTGAGTTATACTCTTGATTGGAGACATTTATTGTTGAGATTATACTTTTTGAAATAGATTCATTTGATGTTGTGACATTATGAATATTGTATGGATGATTAGGTTATTCCTGAGGTTGGGAAGATCCATAGGAAAGGAGATAACTTATGTATTTTGAGATACTAGGTAGTTAAGTCATTTTGATTATGAGAGGTTATGTGGGTTATTCCTGGGATTGGTCAGATCCGTGGGAAAGGGGATAACCTAGTTATAGAGTATAATGATCATTTCAAACCAAATTGAGCTAGGAAGGTGGGTGAATGTGTGACATCTACTCTTTAAGTTAAGGGTAATGGAAACTTTGGCCAAAGTAATGTAAGTAGCCATTGTTTACATTATCAATTTCACTATAAATCAGGATTATGTACTAGGCATGGGAAGTTCATACATGTAAGTTGTAACCATTGTATGTCAGTCTAGAAATGTATATGAAACAACACCAAGCTCATAACAGGGTATTATTATGAGGTTACCAAACCAATCTCTTCATCAAAGGGTAGAATCATCTTACCAGTTAGGTAGATGTGCGGGGGACAGCAATAAGTCCATGGTTGGAAAAAAAGTGCTTGAGTGATGCTTCTCCTCATCAGTTGGCGACCAAGATTTGGGATGTACATGCTAGTATTGGGGACAACTAGAATGTATGCACTTGCGAAGGGGACATCTAGAACATATGCACCAATGTGAGGACATAAAGGATGTATGCCTAGGTAGGGACATCTAGACCATTTGTATCTCTATTTTAGTAAGCTCTTAGAAGCTATGTATTCATGTATCCATGCTTATGGGAATTGTAAATATGAAATTTCATATGAAAATTATGTATCCTCATTATTTGAATTAATGAAAGGAATCCTTTTGTATGCAATGGGAAAGTTTAAAATCCATTTCAAATGTGCATTTATTGTTCAAAGGAAAATAAAATTTCTATTGCTCTTAAAGATTAGATGCATAAACTAATCACTCGTTGGTAAAACATATAAAATTTTACTATATAGAACAATGGGAATGTTACATCAAGAAAAAGGATTTTGAAGGGTCTTGATTCTCTTTTTAAAAAACCTCAAAGCATGGACCCATAGAGTTATGGCTAGAGGATGATCTTGAAAAGAGATAATAGAAGACCGCCATATATATCGATGACTAATAGAAATCCTTGTATAAAAGTCATTGTCATTCTAGACCAACTAGGATTTAATAGCTCCCTAAGATCTCAAAATTATTTTCTTCACAAAAGTACCCTAAATTTGGATGAGCTCTTTCATGATAAGAAGGGTGTGAAGGTCAATAACTTTCCAAGCTTGCCTCCCATAAGGAACACTTGTAGAGATGCAATGACACACCAATATTTCTAGATCTTGTTGCCTTCAAGAGCTCAAATAATCTATTTGACACACAAGGATAGTCATTGTCATTGAGCAAAAATCAAACCTAACCCTCTAGAGTCATGAGGGAGACAACAAAACTCTCAAGCCACATGATGGAAACTTCTATGATTTTTAGAGGAGGCCCAAAGAAAGTCCCTATGAAGCTTTTCAAGGAACCTAATAGGAGGAGTAATAAATATGAGTAGCTATTAAGATCTTTGAGTATACTTGGAATTTCCTTGCTAAAGAAAGAACTTGGTTATCTAATAAGCTAGATTCCTTTAAATTATGGAGATAATAACCTATCATAAAGAGAACACGAAGGATTGAAAGTCAAAATGAATGTCTAGGAATCTATTTTTTTCTCATGCTCAATCCTTCTCCACTTAAAAGTGTCAAACTAGGGAGGCTTATGTGAGAAAGATAGCCCATAGCATTGAGTTTTTTATCATCGAATGTTGGAACTCGACACTTTAAAGAAAAATATCTAGACAATATAAGGCTTGTTTGATGTTTGATCTTTTTTTTAGTATAAATTGTTTCTAAAATACTTTATTCTACATGAACATGATTTCACATTGTAAATCTCTTGTTTCACTTCTATTTTGCATCTTCCTTTACTTGGGATACAAATTTCCATGCTAGTGTTCATTTGGACAATATCACATGTGTTAGTGTCCCACACATTCAAACATATATCTCACCAAAATATTTACCTCTTTTACAAAGCCCTAACCCCAATTTGACATTAAAGACTAAATTTGACCCTAAACAATTTTTTTTAAGTGACTTTGCTTAAAATAGAAAAATCTATTACATTTAATTTCCTCTAACATATATTTACTATTTTTAGACATTGAAGGCATCCTCCAATTCTACACACACTTACCTCCATAGTCACAAATTCCTAACATCTACACCTAGAGCCACACACTCCAAAACTCTTTCAACCATTTTTATGGAACATGCCTAGTCAAAGTAAATGTGCCATAAGAACCAAAATTTCCCTTTTCAAGACTTATTATTGATACTCGAGTAAGGGTAAATGAAGCTTATGATGCATAGATTTTATGTCAACATATAAAAAAACATGTCCATGAAAGTACACAATACCATCATGATGATAACACATTGTACAAGATACTAGCACATCAAGAAAACATAGATACACATATTTTTATCTATAACAAATTTTCATCAAAATACAAAATTTTGAATTTAATTAATATTAGAGTTACAATCATCTCTTATTCTCCTCCAACATATTCCTTGATAGCAACAATCAAGAATTACTTTCTTTCCTCCTCTTTCTTTTCATATTATGCTAGTTCCACCTCAACTCTCATATTTTATTTATTTATTTTAAGTTTGCTAATAAGAAAAGAGGTATTTTCAAAGTATTTTATATAGATTACCTATCTCAAAGATATATATACTAGTTTTGTACTTTATATCAGATAAATAGGTAGATTAAACATATTCGAGTAACTAAAATAATTTCTCTGATAATTACGTATTTTTATTTACAATAATTATTACTACCGGGACCTAAATACATTAGGTTACTTGGCAACTCCTCGGCTTTTCCAGTAGCAGATATACAACAGGATACAGGCAATAACATCCCATTGGCGCTACATAGGATTCTGCTCAAAGCCGCCCGTTTTTGTGTTACAAAGAAGGCTATAAATGCTCGGCTCCCAAGGAGGTATTTCTGCACTTCCTAAATACCATTTATTCCCTACTTAACATATGGTATTATTCAAAACTTTCATTTTACATATTAAGTCCGCCTGAAAATGATATCGAAAGTGTAAATCCTTTCATGAAATGCAGCTTACCCGAACGATTGCCAACAATAAAGTCTCCTGCAAATGTTAAACTACAGAATTTATATTTCAAGATAAATTTTATATATAATGATCAAGTTTGCCTTTCCCGTAAAGATGTGCTAGCTTCTTGGAAACTTTATTCCGTCCAACTTCACATGAATTGGGAGTAATTATTAAGGCCTTTTGCAAAGCAGTGAATTGGCTCTTAATTAGATGTTCAAGGTCATCTTCATTCTCTAAATTGTCCGCAAGCCCTGAAAACATTCTAAAGAGAGCTTTCTGAACTTTAATAGAACGGTCCTTTACATAACTCATTTTATGCGGTTTAATATTCTTCGTTTTCTAATGCTGATGTAGAGACACTTCAGATCCATCGCCTGTTAGATTCTCTGAACATGTATGAGCAGAAACTTCATTGTTTTAATCTCCGAGTCTTTCCATTGTAAAGGTGTTTGGCGGGTCTCTAAAGTTGCAAGTATCGAGCAACCTGATCCTTAGCAGCGCTAGAATCTTTAATAGCTCCTATCAAGGACAGCTTTAACCCTGTGTCAATGTGAGGAATATTAGGAACTTAAATACCATGTATGTAAAAAACATAAATGCTAGGCCAGTGTGCAATCTTAAAGCCCGCAGTGCCTCGAGTAACACTTGGCAAAGGGCCAAAAATCACTCGCTTCAACTTCTCCTAGAGAACAAATATGAGAAATCTGATACAAAGAATTGACAAGGGCAGGTTTTCCATCCCAATAACCTTGACCAGAAGTGTAGGCTGCCTTGAGATTGCTTCTACAGTTTGCATACATGTCTATCAGGGCAGTTGCAATTACAACATATGACAAAATGCCTCTTCCCATTACGCTTTAATGGAGGCCATACCCTATTTTAAAGCTGCCAAATCATGGTACAGGCTATGGCGTATGGCTGTGGTATCTATATTCACACCTGCAACTTGTGTTTACATTAAAGGTTCTGATTCCTTCTCAACCAATCCAGTTTGTATATATCATGCAATTATTGTCTTCCATGAGATGACATTGCTTTGAGGCATTCATTTTACATTCGTACTCTTATCTAAGTGGCCATGTTTTGCATGCATATCTGATTAAATCCCCTTTCCATTATGCTTTGATGGATGTCTATATATTTTGTTTCAAGGTATGAAAATTGTAGGCAAAGATCATGGGATTCTGGCTTCACAGCTGCCAATTACATTTGATCGAAAGTTTCTAAAGTCTTCTTAAAAAATTCGTTTTGTGCAAACCTATCAATCCTGGCACTCGATGAGACCACATTTCCTTTGAGACGTTTATCTTCAGTTGGCATGCCTTATCTCTGCATCCATATTTTGCTCCAAAACTACCATTTTGGTGTAGACAGGGAGGTTTCTAGTACGGCTGTGGAATGTAGTTTTATGCTTGTACATTGCATTTGTTTGAAAATTTCTAACACCTTTGTAACAGTTCCATTTTGGCGAACCAAGCAACCATGGCATTCTCTATTTGTGTGGGAAGCAAAGGAGTCAAAGCTGCATGGAGTTGCCAAAGGTGCTTTAGACTTCTGCTTTCATTTAAGACTTTGTTTCATTTCTTTACCATGCGCAGAGAAAGGAGGGGCGGGGAGCCAAGAATATTTTGCACTTCTCCTTAAGTACCACAGGTTTCACACCTCTGCCTGTCTTAAAGGGCTTTTTTAAAACTTTGAACTTTTTCCTTTGTACACCTTGCGGAATTTCGGGGATCAAGGGGATGCAGAGATTTGAAGGCACGTTGCACTTACCCAAGTGCCCATAAAGTTTGCCATTTTGCTTTTTATCCTTTAGTGTGGAAATTCAGAGTGTGGAAGGACATGGGAAATTTACACTTTTTTGCTCATATGCTCACCAAATCTGCTTTTCTGCCTTTTGTATTTTAATGTATAAATATTGCGGAGTTTTGGGAAATAGAAGGACGTAAGGACTTTGGTGAGTTGTACATGGATGCATGCCAAGTCCACCTTTTTGCAAATTACACTGAGTTTGTGGACTTTTAGTTGTGTAGGCATAAAACTTATCTGCCCATTTAAAGTTAAGTGGGTCTTCAAAAGTACGTTGCATAATTGCAAATCTATTTGCATCTTGCTTTGGGATTAACTTAGCCTATAAAACTTTGCTCACATAAACTTCAAGCACCTGCAGATCTATGAAAACTGTACACTTTGTGACCCTACTGCATAAACCAGCTTGTGAATATCCACCGATGACTCCATGCAGACACTTTAAAACTCTGTTGTGAATGCAAAGTAAACATTATGACTCCACATTCTTGCCTATTGTGTGATTTAATTAATCATGCAATTAAAATTTGGCAAATTCAATAAAATTGTTCTTTGAAATAGGCTTGCGACCATGTGTCGAACTGTCAGTTAATTGTAAATTCACACTTGTTGACTGATTGTATATGAATTTGGACTTGATATATTTTGAAATTGACATTTTTGAACCTCAAAGAGCCCTTTAAAGACCTGATTTCAACCTTTTGAGCCATTTTGTGACTTCATGCAACTGGAAGCTGTGGGAGAATAAAGATGCCAAGATGTACACTAAGGTGGTGTACTTGTCACTATATTGAAAACTTGTATTTTTTCCATTGGGATTTAATGAACTCGATCATTTCCACATAGGTTATCAAGTTGACAAGGTTTTATGACTCAACTTGTGACACTTGTGACTATGACCAATGTTTGACAATTTTGACTTGATAAGCAATTTGACACTACAAAACAATTGAGAACATTTGTGACTAAGACGTATCAAGAAAGATATTAATGTTTTCAACCTGATCAATTTGAGGTGACAAAGAAACTTCACATGTGACTTGGAGCACCAACACGACTTATAGGAAATTGACTTGATGATATGTCTTTTTAATGAACATGGAAAGTTTAAAAATTTTCAAAGTAAAACACAAGGATGACACATTACAAAATTCTATTGCAAAATTTCTGTGCACTTGAGCTTTGAACTTTGGTGTTTGAATTAGCTGAGTTAGCATTTGATCCTTGAGCCTTGCCAATCCAAAGTCAAACTAGAAAAATTGTAGGACTCTATGCAATAATTGGAGTTTGAGATTTCTTTTTTTCATTTGCTTTATCTTACTGCTGTCTTGAAAGCACACGTGTATCCTTCGTGTGCATATAATGAGACTGCTGTGACAACACATTTCCATTATGTGTATATAATGCAAAAATGACAAATCTTAAGTAGGGGTCTGTTCTGTCTAGCATTGAAGGATTCTCTTGTAATCACGGTAATGTTTGCCTTGTCACTGTATTTTGGAAGGATCCAGCATTGGAGGATACTTACATAATAGTACTAAATCTGCATCATGTTTTCTGCTTGCACACATATCACAGTCAAGGCTGCATCTCTGTTTTTATTTTTTTGTTTTTGTAGACAAAACAATTTGTTTTATGTGTAAATGGGACGACAAAATGTACATCCCGCCCTGAGGGTGGCTACATGGTTATACGATCATCTCCACCTTCCAAATTTAGATGGAGATTGAAATATGACAATAGAAAATGCCAACACTTTTTTCTAGTGTTTTTCTGAGTTTCCAAGACGGGGAGATGGGTTTTTTGGGGATGACAGATTTTTTCAAAAATTTGTGGATGGTGAAAGGATGACAAGGGGACAGCTATATATACATATATATTATAAATATATTTATATATGAAATGTTTAAAATCAGTCCACGGGGTTGAGCTTAATTGATTAAAATGTCGGGTACTCATTGTGGAGACCCAAGTTCAAATCCCCATAGGGACATTTAATGTGGAATTCTAAGTTGTGACTCTTGTGGTCTTCCATAGTTGGCTTCTAATGTGAATTTGGTTTCTAAATAAAGTGGATTTCTAAGTAGTGACTCTTGGTCTTCCATTTATGAGTATAATATTTGTAAACAATATGCAATATAAAAAAAATGTTTAAAACCTTATATACCTATAAATATATTGTAATATATTTTTATATATAATTTTTTTTAAATGTTATATACTTATACATGTATATATATTATTATTATTTATAGTATATTATATAATTATTATATTAGGCATAAGAACGTTTACGTGTTTCTTTTTATTTATTTTATGAGAACAACATAACCCATCAAGATACATTGTTTCCTTTACAAAATAGCCTTTTGTTTCTTGAAAGGCAAAATATTAATAGGAAAATGCCGATTTGCTTAGTGCTCATCACTTTGCCTCTAACTACATTGAATAGATTGTGGGAAACATACTTATAAAAACATCTTATAATTGGGGGTTTTCATCAACATAATAGATTTTTGGGAGAGACAATGATCACGAAATGGGGCCACTTCATTTGTTGACGCTTTAAAAAAAATGTTTTAAGTAGTGACTAGGTGGGGGACGTCAAGACATCCTTGGAACATCTTGGCACTCCTTTGGTGCACCCAAATGGGAGATGCACCTAAGGGGCGTCCATATTTCTTAAAAAGCTTATGGAATGGGGGGTTGTTGTGTTGTGTCCCCATCCCTACGTCCCCTTATAGGGAAATGTCTAAAAAAAAGGGGATGCCTCTTTGAGGAACATTTCTTTTTTCCCATAGTTTTCAATTGTATGCATGAGTGCCCAAGTCAAGTCAATGAAAGATTGTTCATGTTTCATCAAGGTTTTTGTTTTTCTTCTCTACCCTTTATGAGTGGCAATTCATGTAATTTTGCTTGCTCCCCTCCAAGATCTCTTTTTTGTTAGTATGCTTCTTATTCAAAATTTGAGAGCTTAGATCTAGTGCTACACTTTTCCATTCTTGATGTCCAACAGGTATTCTACCAGCTTTCAGATCTGCCTTGTTTGCTGCTAACTTCATCAACCATTTCCTTTGGTCTTGGCAGCTTTGAAAGGTTCATTTAATAATTTTTTTGTTAGTTAACCTGGGAAGTTTTAGCTTGGTCTGAGCCAGGGAAGTCACATTTGGGGGACCTCTTCCCATGGCATTATTGACATTCAAACCTGCAAGCCCAATGGCCCAGCAGAGGCACAAAGTCTGCAAGCTCAATGGCCTAGCAGAGGCACAAGGCCTGCAAGCTCAATGACCCAACAAGGGTTTGAGCCTTGGTTGCAACAACAACATTATCATTTACTAACCATTGCACCATGCCTTTATAGGCAGGTTTATTTGATTTTTTCATTTGTATGCAAGAATGCCCTAACTCCCCATAGTGAAATCAGAATTCACATTCAAATGGGATATCTTATAATTCACCTCTTGCCACAGAGTATAATCCAACAGCTAGAACTTGATTGACGCTGGTGAGGGTATAAATTAATATATTTGCTCATGTTCTTCCATAATTAATCAGACCAGACCCTTGGCAAGGTGGAGGTCATGAGGGAAGATCCAAGCGTGTCTTCAATTTTCTTAAGAACTGGTTCTTGCCAAAATTCTAGAGGCAAGGTAGGAAGTCCTATCAAAATCAGAGCTGAAGATGTCTATTCTTCCAACAGGTTGAAGGTTTATCCAGAATGTCACTGATAGTCTAACTCTTTCTACCACATTTTGTCTTTGTCCAGGTAGGAAGGAACCCTGCATATCTAGGGTGTTTTCCATTGTGGCAGACAACTGTAATTGGATGATCTGGGTGAAGATGGCTTAGGGACATGGCATGCCACCGTAGATGAAACCCTAGTGCAGCCCATCTATCCAATCTGTCAGAACCAATTTCAAATTATCAAATTTTCAAATGCTTGCACTCTGCTATTTATTTTTCATTTTTGAGGAATCAATTCCTTTGGAACACATATCCCTTACCTCCAGTTTCTGTTAGCCTTGAGAATTTTGACATACTTTTTGCAACTCATTTCAGAATACAGCGTCTGTTTTAACTTTTACAAAGTGGAATTCTTATGCCATATCCTTTTCATAGTACTATGTGTTAGAACTATTTCTTGCATTTTAAGCAATCCTGATTCTTGGGTCCTTAGGACTGTTTGCAGTATCTCTTAGTCTGTTAGTTCCATTATGTATAATCATAAAACATAATGTTTTTGTCTCTATGGATCCATGTCTTTGGGTAAGTTAGTAACTAATATTTTTTTCTCCTTAGTAAATAACATCAAGGATTTCAAAATATAAATTTTCGCAATGCCTTTTTTTATCTTGAGCATTATTCTGGTTCTGCACTTATATTTATCCTTGCTCTTCTTATTGCTTATGATTGCAATTGTCAGTTTGCTCCACTGCGTTTTGCAGGAAGCCAACTATCTTGGTATATTTTATTGGAACTGTCTAATTTCCAGCTGCTATATCCTGTTCTATTGATGCACCCAGCATAAAATATATCCTCATCTCTTGATAATTTGTGTCTTTTCAAATATTTTGAGTGGTTATTGGAAATGATATATCTAGGTTTTTATTTTTAAATTGAAAAATTTAGAATAAAGAGTGATTACAAATATTTCTTTTCTTTGTTTACTAAATTAATTGGTATATTGCCTGAGAATTTAAGATCTATAAAGAAATTTTAGTTGAACTTGATTTTTGGTTAAACTTTGGGTGATATTTGTATATGATTAAATGGTACCTGTTGCAGGTATTTCCCAGAGAATGCTTTTAAATGCTTCCAGTGGTTGCATCCTGAAAATGCCTCGCTGTCCATCAGCCTGCCTTTTTTCTGGTTCAATTCCTACAATACAAAATCAGTCATCCCATACCTTGAAAATGGCAGCAGATGATTCTCTCAATTCAAAACCAAAGCCATGGTTACTTGTGGGGTTAGGAAATCCTGGAAGAATTTATAATGGTACCAGGC
>VDFB02052456.1:0-10445 GCA_007258455.2 Sequoia sempervirens
TTTGAATTATAATGATGTTCTACGGTTGGATCGTTGTGATTTATTTATCTTATTTTGGATTCTGAGCTTTTGGGTATTACCTTATACTATGGTGTTGACCTTTAATGTGGTGGGAGGTACCTCCTTGTTCTTCTTTAGTAATATGGAATGGTTTGCGAGATGGTTCTTGCCTCACATGTTGTGAGTTATGCACAATTGATTTTTATGTGAGTTGAGGTACACACCCCTTGCTTGTATTTAGTTTTGGTGTCGTATGGAGAGTGGCTCTCCATGGGGGCTGGCACACAAAGGGGATGTTTGGATAACCCATGGAAGAGTTTCTTAATCAAGTGATAATGTAATTAATTAACTAGTAGGTTGGGTAGATAAACACTAAACAAGATTAATTATGAGTCTCACCCATATGGCTAGTGCTTTCACAGACTAAGGATGGGATGAGAAGACCTGGTTGGTAAGATCACTGCCTTGTCCTCATGAAAGGTAAGTGGTTCCGCATGAGTCACCCTATGGAGCGGTCGCCTTGAGATAGGCAGCCTGGATAACCATAGATGGAGGCGGTACCTTGTGATAGGTTGCCTGGAAAATCCATGTAAGGCCATACGATGACACTCTCCTACAGTACCTGTTTATCTTCCTTTGTTTGGTAGCCTCTGGGAGTGTTGTTTGAATTGTTGATGTTGCTGAGGCAATTGGTTCTTGGTGATTGTTGTTGAAGCCTCCAAGTTCTATCTTTTAGTGTTGCATACATGCCTCATGGCAACTTGATTGATGTTAATGAAAGGTGCCCTTGATATTTATTGTTGGTTGATATTGCGATTTTATTTGAAGGCTTGGGTCCTATTGTTGTTGGCACCTCTTATGGTTATTTAGTGTTGAGCTATAATCTTGACATTTGGTTATGTTGGACTTTTCATTATTTTGTTTTGGCTAAGTGATGGCAATGTTGTGGCTTGTTATCTTATGTTGATGATATCCTTGTTGTGAAGTCTGGTTTGCTATTGGTTCGTTTGATTGTTTTGGATTGCGATATGGGGATCTTTCTTGTCAACTCCTAGCATGGGGGGTGGACTTTCGGGTCCACGTGGTCAGGTGGAACGTGCTATGCACCCCATTGGGTCCCCAGCCAAGGATCGAGCTGTGCAGATATGTGCCTCTTGTGGTGACTCCAAGATTGTACCCGAGTCGGGGCCGATCTTGTTACTTTGTATTCACCTTTTCAGTTGTATTAATCTATCTTATTGTATTGTTCCCGTATATGTTGAGGAACACATCTGTATCACTGTATCTCTTATACGATGTAACTTTTATTATCATTGTAATGATTGTAACCCTTGACCTTAATTTATGATCTCTGATGGATGTTTGTTGTTCATGAAATGTATATAAATACTTGGTACTTTTATGTGTTAACGTTTCATAGTATGTAATTCTAAATGGTGTTGTATCTGTGGAAATATAATCCACAATTGGCATATTGAACTATTAATAAAATGTTATATGTATCTTTTTCATCTCTTTTGATCATGGATGGTTGGATGTTATCTTTATGTAACCTTGATCCGTTCGTTATCGTTATGGTATTAGTTTTAGGACTTCGTGATGCCATCTCGTGTACCCCAGAGGATGTAATGGTCATTGTGATTGTATAATTGCTTTATATGCAATATATGTTCATGTTTATGTATTGTTCTAACTTCAAAAAAATAAAAATAAAAATTGTGTGGTAATTTGTTGTTTCTGTTGTCCTTTGGGGTTTGCATGGCGGGCATTACAAAATATAACATAAACATTATCAAAAATATTGATGGAGGGCATGAGAAAGAAAAGTTGTCAAAATTTGTAATTATTTAGAAGCCAATCATGCAATGAAAATGCCATTCAATTAAATAGCCATGGAGACCAAATTATTATAAGTTCCTCTTGGTTGTTAACAGAAAGCAAAGAAAACAATTCTATAAAGAAGTCATACGAAAAATTCAATTTCCCACAAGATTTGCTGCGAATATAAACAATATCATAACAAAGAAAGGTGAATTTGGGTCAAGGATGAAAACACATGATTGACATAAAGTCATTAAGGTAATTATTCTAGTATATTATATACACTTGTATATCGTGATGTTCTTTGAGTGTATTATATTTACTAGTTTTGAAAAAATAATGAAAAGATCATTTTATAATTGTTGCAAGACATTCTACCCTCTATCTCTCCTAGAAAAAACTTTGACAACAATGTCACAAGTTATATATGATCTTGGAAAATACATGAGGTAGGTAGCAATATTTGTTCAATTCGTTGCATAGATCTTATATTTTCCATTTGTTTTACTTGTTATGTAATATATTGTATATTTTTGTTAAATCTCGCTAATATATTTGTGCCTTGAATCACTTGTAGATGGCTATCATCTAAAGAAATCCATAAAGAAGATATAAATTATTGGAAGAGAAAAATTCATCGTCTAATGTGTGAAATGCAAAAGTGTCTACCTTTGAAATTTTTCAATGCACAAGAACACTACCTCATACACCAAGTTGAGAAGATTGAATTGTGTGGACCTATGCACACAAGGTTAATGTGGATGGTTGAGAGGCACTTGAAATTTGAAGGATTTGGTTAGACAAAAAGCACATCTTGAGGGTTCTATGGTGGAGGGATATATGGTATACCACACAATGGTGTACATTACTGAATATCTTCCTAAGTTTACAGCAAAGATCATTGTAGATCGCATTTGGGATCCCAACTCCATTAACAAATTGAAAGGGGAGTACCTGATGGGGAAATTTAGATTGAGGAAAGTGAGAGGTAATTATATGGTCATGGAGATTAATTAGAATACATTTTACATTGCCTTCAAAAATACCTCTCAAAAATGTAGGAAAAATACCTCAAGAGGTTGCCAAACTCTTGGTACATTTTAGGGTAACAGACAAGGCCAAATGGTTTAGACCTTCTTCTCTTCAGGTGCTTGCTAAACCTAGGTGGGTCTACCTATGTGAATTGAGAGACTTAAATGATATGATTTATTACAACAGTCTATTCACAATGGCAATCTTATAGTGAATAGATATAGTCCTAATCTAACATAAATTGTATGAGTAAAAATATGTTCAGTTAACAGATGTAAAAAATGAGATGGATGAACTAAAAGATAAAATATGTGAGACCAGTGCCTTGTTGGGTATATGGAGTCTAATGAAGATCTAGAAAAGTGTAATTTCTTATGGCAATAATTCAAACTGTTTGGCACACAAATGTAGTTTATAACTTGTATAAACATGCAAATAAATGTTTGTCAAACTCTACTTGAGACAAAATGACAACCCTAGTTATGTGATTCTTCTTACTAATCCAATTAATACTCCCCAATTACTGTGATTGATTAGAAGGGTTTAATCTTTACTTGAAAGAACTAAATAATCACATCACACAAGTACAAAAAATGTGTATTGATAAACTAAAAATATGCTTGATATATCAATTTAAACAACATAAAAGTATCAAGATGGAGACAATCAAATAACTGTATAATTCCAACAAACAACTGATACCAAGATTAAGCCACAATTTCAGATATCTTCATTAACTTCATTGAAATTCATAAATGCATCTGAGTCCTTTTAGATGAAAAAATCATTGCAAACTATCTATTGTATATTTCTCCTATCCACCTATATCTATTTGGCACTATAAAACAAATATGAATACAACAAAACTGTGAAAGGACACGTCCTTTTAGAAATGTTTTTTCTTAACAACAATAACAAACTAGAAATTAGGCTCTATTTAGCCATAAATGGACTTTTGACAAATGATCCAAGTAATCTTTTCACTCATGTGTATCAGCATCTCCTAGCGCGTTCTGGATTGCCATCTCCATTATCACCATTTTTTCATTCTACTCACAAGCCTTGTCCAATGTCAAATTGTTTCCTATAGCTGTCCCCAGGATTGTTTGCAACATTGACTCACACTCCTTGGTCCACCTGTCCTTTTCTTTCAATTCTCCTTCATCTTCAAATAGCATTGGTAATCCCTTCTTCGTGGCATCAATCAGACCCTGTTCATCCCCTTGCAATTCTTTGTGGAAGTCTCTATTTTTTCTTGCAAACTGGTTAGCAATACCAATAGCCACATTATCTGGAATGTCTCTTCCACTTGTCTCTTGGAATTTCTCCTAAATTCTTTTATCAATTCTCCTATGTTCTTATTCTGCAACATAATTTTTTGAATGTGTTCCCCAAAGTCTACTCAACCAAGTCATAAAACTGGCTTGCCTCTTCCTTATCATTGCAGTAAGTGCATCATATTTACCCTATGAGTATGCACTTGATCCTTTCCATTGGTCTCTTGTATGAGAAATATCACCTTTTGTCAACTATTTGGTGGATCCTAGGGTAATTCCCATCATATCTTTTAGGTGATCATTTTCCCTGAGTAATCTTTCATTATTAGCTTTGTACATTTCTTTCTCCTTAACCAACATCTGAATCTGAGCCTTATTCAACTTGGAAATATTGATGCCAATATCTACTGTAGTTATGGGATCAACTTCTCCAACCTTTAATGTCATTACATGCCCAAAGACTTTCTCAGTATCAATTACAATAGATTTCTTGTGAGGTGGATACAGGGTCCATATCATGAGTGATCCTTCATCTGGATTATACTTGGATCCTGCATATATCTTTGTTACCCCTTCAGGGTTGAGATTATGTGTGGTATTATTATTCTTCAAGATGCTATCAAAAACCAAAGCAGAGTTTAAATCTAACCCAGGGAAAATCATAACGCCTGCATCCTCCAAAAGCTTTCTTCCCTTCTCAAGGGTCATGTCTTTCATTTCTTTCTCTACACTCAACTTTAAGCTGCTCAATAATTTCCCTTCATTATTTGGTGTTATATTATCCATCGACTCCCTTATTGATTTCCCCTTTTGCTTGTACAAAAAAGCTCTAAACTTTGGAGTTTTGAAAAATTCATCATCAGCCACAAATGATCTATATGCCATCTCCCTTGTATCTGCATCTAAACTCTCTTCAACATCTAGTTCCCTAGGAGGATACTTGTATGCTTGAGTTCTTGATCTGGAAACTTTATTAGTTGTGTTGAGAAGCCTATCATCACCAGATGTCTCTTCCCCTGAAGAAAACTTCTCTACATCTGGCAATCCTCTATTGTATTCATCAACCACTCTTTCTGCTTCTTCCTCCAAATTCATGATTAGATCATCATAATGATAGGGTACATGATCATACATGCCCAAGTTCATTTTATTTTTAACAAAATTGATGTACCCCTCTGGATCAAATCCTTTACGTGGTGGACCTTTCTTCATATTGTATTGTAGTAATTTATTGAGAACCATATCATACCCATCCCTTGATAATACAGTGAAGTCACCAAAACACAATGTGCTGGGCAAAAATGCCTGTTTTCCAAAAGAACTTAAGTTCATCAAATCTGAGTAATCCAACTGCCTAGCAATCTCCAGGTAAGCAATTCCATCAAGCACTATTTTGGGTAGGATAAAGGGTGTGTCCTCAAATCCATATACTCTGATCATAGTTGCACCTTCCAAGCAATACCAATCTCCCCAATTATGGTTAATAGGCCCATTAAAGTCCTTGGGTTTGAGAAACCTTTTTATCTAATCAAACAACGAATACTCACAAGGATGATTATACAATTTATACAATGGTTTCACAAAATATTCTTCAAAATGTATAAAGAAAGAATTAGCAAATCTATTGTCCCATATGGCAGTCCAAAGTTGTACTGGTGATAATCCTCCCTCCTTATCCAATTGTGAAACCCTTAGCTTCTTAGGCCACATCTTCAACTCTTGTCCATAGTAAAGTATCATATGCATAAGGATTGAATAATGCTTCAAGTGTAAAACGGGAGAGCCTTTCTTTATTGTCATCAATCCTACATCGAGCTCTTTGAAAATATGTGAGGCATAATCAAAAGGTCGAGAGTTATGGCATTGGACATCAGTTGCAACTACCATTGGCACAATTGACATGTATTCAAGGGCCTCTATCCCCAACACCTGGCATGCTGAAAAATAAGTATATTTTAGGTATGGCTCAAATAGGTCAACATGAAATGGGGGGCCATCACTATCTTTCAGTGGAATTGAGTTACCATCCTTCTTAAGTCTGTGTAATGGTAACCTCCAACCCTTGTATGTAGTATCCATCCTCCAGAATTCTCTTTCTAGCTCCTCATGTACAATTTTTTCATCACATACTCCTTCTAGGTTAAACACTTCACAAATTGCAGCTTTTGATATGTGTATAAATGGTTTTCCCGACAGGTCACAAATAGCTTTGAGCTTCGGGTCATAATGAACAGCTAACACTTTTACTAGCTCTACATCCATGAACACATTTGGGCAGACCAATTTTCCTAGGTTATATTTCCAAGGGTTACATATTGGTTCATATTGATTCCTTTGGTGGTAATGAAAGATAAACAATTCATATCCCCTAATTGAGGTCCATATATCTCCTATATGCTTTCACTTATCCTCTAATTTTTCTACTTCATCCCTAAGTTGCGCAGAGCGCCTAGCTTTTGGACCTGAGTCGGGCAATTAATCAATTAAGTCTTGGTTTAGTTTCCTTTTAGCTATCCCTGGCTCCTTTTTAGTTTTAGTCTTTTGCTTCTTCCCTCTAGGGTGACCACTTTCACTCGGTTTCCTACTTTTTTCTTTTCCTAAGCTGGTACTTTCCATTTTACTCTTTATGAATCACAGAATCAGAAATTCAACTACAAAAAACTTACAAATTTGTTTGGAAATCTTTGACTATGCAACCCTCCAGCCCTTCGTTCGCTCTCCCACTGCCAATTCTGCAAAAATTTCCATCAATTACTCCTCTTCAATTTGGGGAATTATCAACACATTGGGGTGGTAGTGCCGCCATTAATTCCTTAGCTTTGAACACAAGTGTAGCTGATTTTTGAATTTCCCACTGTCACATCAAAAAAAAATTATCGGCAGGATAATTCAAACTTCTGGACAATCCTTTTTTTTTGGGCTTAGCCAATGCTCATTGAACACCCTATTGGTCGAGGAGACGTTACATCTTTTTCATCGATATCACGTAATCTACCCTTTAGATCCATATAAATATCGCCAAGAGCCACCCCGATGAACCTTTTGATCCATTCATATCTTTATCAGCAAGAGATCATGCATCGCAGAGATATTTAGCAGTTTCCCCGACATTATAAGTTTTCCCAATGTTCATTCCTTCGATCTCGAATATGTTGTCAAGATTCTTACTGATGTAACTTCCATCGGCGTGACAGGAAGACATTTCAAACTCATTGTGATAGTATTTGTCTTGCCAGGGGAATTTCTTCGTGCTTTGTTGGTGAGATAGGATGGGTATCTCACCGATGGTATTTCATCGACAAGACATATATACTCGGGCAACCCATGGATTTCATTCTGAGAGCATTTGTCTTCCCGGGGAACTTCTTCATTGGCGAGACCATGCGTTGTATCTTCCCAATACGTATCCTCCTATGAAATTTGATCAGTGTGACAGTCTTAACCTCTCACTGATATGCCCAAATCACCTGCATTGGAATATAGTAGCTTATGGATCAGAGAGACCTACACACACTCTTTCCAATATGGATTATTTATTCAAATACCTTTGTTTAGAGGAATTTTAAGGTATCAAAAGGTCAAAACTAATGCAATCATTGGTAGTTATGGTGTGCAAGGGAGATTATAACAATTTTTATTCAAAATATGGACTTTATTTGGGAAACTTATGAGCATAATTTACTATAAAAATTTCAAAATTTTATAGTTCCAACAGTGGCTCCGTCTGGGGATGAATGATTGTGAGATCATTGCAAGGATTCAGATTTATGGGAGAGCATACTAGACTTTATGAATGAACTTGATGGAATGAATAATGGATATGAAGATGGAAATGACCCTATACTATTATAAATGGAAATAATTTTTTATTTTCTGATGAAGGAATTCTAGGATTGTCCATGTACTGGAAATTCCCATTCCTTTTTATTCCCTAAACTACTGTGCATGGAGAAAAAATTTTGAAAGGTTTGTCAAGAGTTGTCCATGCACTGGAAACCTTTAATCCTCTGTGCATTTCAAGAGAAAAAATGCTTCAGGAACTGCCCATGTATAGGAAACTCTTGTTCTTCACCCAACATGTTCTGCAAGTAATATGAGTCTTCTCCTTTCTTACCAGTGACAACAAAGGGCCCTAACCATAAGGCTTCAAACTTTCCATGCTTTCCCTTCTCCTGACACCTAGCATTCCACATCAGCACCAAATCATTCTCCTCAAATTTTCTATCTTTAGCCTATCATCTTCATCTACACATAATTCCTTGGCTACTTGTAAGTCCTTGTCAGGGAGTTCTTCATATTCATCATTCATCATCCGAGAGACTGTTCTTTGCTGTGATTGTGCTTCATTTTCTTCCAAAAATTCTTCTTCAGATGAATCATCCATTTCTTGCAACCTTTGCTTTTTTTGCTCTAACTCCTTCATGAAATTTTCTATAACCTCTTATGCTTCTTTATCTTCTTTGTTCTTAAACACATCTTCCCCTAGTATAGGAACATGGGTGTATCCACTAAGGTTTTTCTTTTTCTTACAAGAGTGTATGTACCCTTCAAGGTCATAATTCATTCTTTGTGCATACTCCTTTAATTTGAATTCATCCAACAACGAAAGATAATAAGATCATTGGTAGTGGGATGTTAGGTTTTCAGGTACATCACTTATAAATTAAGGTCATATATCGTGGTAATTAACTAATTATACGTTGTTTGTGAATTTCAATTTTTTTTATATAGTTGGTCGAGAGTGGGATGCACTACATTTGTACGTCGCAAACAATCTTGATTGGATAGCCCGGTATGGAATTGGCCGATGTCAACAATCAATCGGCGCGTGCTGTAGGAAGGTGTGGCTTCATTGAATTAAAGAAGCTCATTGTGGAGATTCAATGTTACACCAAGGAAAATTGATTTAGCATATGGTTTAAGAGATAAACAGGTATGTATAAATATATTAATCACCCATATTATTTAATTATTTTCAATTATATTGATGTATATATATGTTGAGTTTTTTCTTTCTTTGCATACATTCGGCCAATAATAAATATGTTTATCAACTGACGATGCAATAATTTTTACATGTTTGACATATTGCAGGTGAAACACCACAAGGCTATGTGGTGCAATGGTCATAAATTTTGAATCAAAAATTTGGATGACACGAAGAAAACTTGTGATTATGGGATAACTACAATCTTTCAAGTGACTAATGTTTCATCTAGAGGCGACATACATCGAAGTCTCGAGAAAATTGATACTATGGGATTTTGGATGATATACTTGAGTGTGAATCTAAGTCCTTCAAATTAGTTATGTTTGTCATCCTATGGTACAGGCTACAATTGAATTAAAATGATCCTGGGAGAACTATTATTGATCATGATAATGGATTTACCATGGTTAATACAAGGTCGATCAAGCGAGCTAGAAATGAGCCCTATGTTTGTCCAAGCCAATGTGAGTAGGTATTTTACGTAGAGGTTTTAGGTAAACCGGGTTGGTCATTTTTTGTTAGACATGATCCAAAGAGGAAGGCTGAGTACTTAAAGTATAATGTGGTGGAAGAAGAAGATACCGAAGATGTAGAAGATGATGTAGATGATGATCAAGATCAACAGTTAGCTGATGATGTCCCTGACAAAGATGTCAAAGAGGAGGAACTAGATCATGATGATGTAGGAGCTAATGTTCATGAAGATGATATCAGTGTGGATGATGACATTATCAAAAATGATATCAATGATGATGATGATATGACCAATCCTTACAATGTCGAATCTGGATTGAATGTCTGAGACAAAGAGTTGGATGAAGAAGAAGATCAATGACATTGAAATGTATGAGTTATATGATTATATTATCTATTTGTTATTGATTTCTTGATATAATTATATTTGAATTATATGGTTACATAATTAATTCATGATGTTTTTAATTTTTTATGCCATTACATAATTAATTCATGATGTACTTTTTAATGCTGTTAATTCATGATGTTACAAGTATTGTAGCTCTCTTAGAAATTTCCATATGATCAAATCCTAATTACTCTATGAATATTTATGATTAGATATTATTTGATCATATCTTTGGTTATTTCATTCCCCAAAAAATAGCGTTTCCTCATGTTGACCCCACATAGTGACATGTGAATGGGGCCAACATTGAATTTTTTTCAATTTGTGCTTGTATGGAGTGAAACTTGACATGGTTAGCCTAGACACATGCATTGATGATATGGGAGGATTTCAAGACTCAAACATGAGGTCATGTTATATAAAGGAATCTCGTCCTTCCTAATAATACAAGTTGCCTTAT
>VDFB02052457.1:0-10090 GCA_007258455.2 Sequoia sempervirens
GAAATTCAAATTTTCTTTTTTTGTTGGAACAAGGACATCAATACCTAGTTCATATATATTTTTCAAATTTTTTTCCTCAAATTTACAGTAAAACTAAAAACTAAAATATAAAATAAAAACAAAATATATTAAATTTATAGTTGTTGGAAAGCATGTTTCGATCACTACAATCATCCAACTTGGTTTTTCAAGTTGAATCTATTTGCACCTCCTTCCCAAGCTTCGATAGTAAAAAAATGCATAAATTTTGAAATGGTGGAGGGGAAGGTGAAAAAAGGGGGTTCATTCGAACCCCCCCTATATGGTGCAAGAGGGGGTTCACTAGAAGAGGGGGGGGGTTCATTAGAAGGAGGGTGCTTCATTTTAACCCCCTTCATTAGAAGGGATAAACCATTTTAAATTTTTGATAAAGGAATTTCTAATTTTTTCTTCATTCAAAAATTGCTTAACCCTCTATTGTGGGTTTACCCATGGATAGAATCCTTTTGTGACACTGATAATACATCTGTCTTTACCCTATCTATTGCTTCCCCATCCTTTAGTAATACCATGATGGAATTTCCCTTGTTTACCTGCAATTAGTTGATTGGGACCAACATGATCCACCCACTTTGGACATATTTGAAAATGATGAAGCCATCACAAAATTTATGGGACTACGAGAAGGCATACCACATGGAGACCATAAAGCTAGTTTCAACATAGATCTTGATGCTATGACATATTTTGGTGAGATTGTTCCACCCTCTATTTGCAAAAGTGATAAAAATGAGAAAAATAAAACAAAAAATGAAAAAAATAAAGTAAAAAATGAAAGGTCTTTAGGTGAAAACTGCAAGGTGCCTTCTGACCAAGAAAAAGTAAAAGTAAAGGACATGTCCGAGAGCGAAAACCTCTTTGAGGTACCCAAGGATAGAGGGTTGGACTTTCTTCTTGTTAATCAAGAGAGATTCCTGATGCTAATTGAGGAAGTAATGGAAGTCAATATAAGTACAACGAAGAATCCTAAAATTGTTCTCTTTGTAGCATCCCTGACAAAAGAAGAAAAACCATAATTTCAAGAATTTTTCACAAAACATCAAGTCAATTTTGCATGGTCTTATGCTAACATGCCTAGCTTGGACCCCACATTGGTCTTGCATCATTTACCATTGCTTCCCAATGCAAATCCTGTCAAGCAAAATCTTAGAAAAATGCATCATCAAATAGCTCTACTGGTCATAGTAGAACTCAAGAAATTATTGGATGTTGGTTTCATAAAATCTATTGACTATGCAGACTGGATCTCAAATCTTGTGCTACTGAAAAAACCAAATGGAAAAATCTATATTTGTACATATTTCCGTGACTTGAACAAAGCATGTCCAAAGGATGACTCCCCACTTCCTAATATAGACATCATAGTAGATCTAACAGTAAGCTACGAGATGTTGTCCCTCATGGATGGCTTCTCAGGGTATAATCAGATTTGTATCGCTCCTAAGGATTAGTATAAAACAACTTTCACTTGCCCATGGGGTACATACTGTTGGAATGTCATGCCCTTCAGACTTAAAAATGCAGGCGCAACCTATTAGAGAGGTATGACCATCATATTTCATGATCTCATGCATACACTAATGGAAGATTATGTTGATGACCTTTTGGAAAAATCCTTGACATGCGGTGATCATTTAAGAGTCTTGGACAATTTTTTTAAAAAACTTGAAGAATATAAAGTCTGCTTAAATCCAAATAATGTGTCTTCAATGTGACATCGGGAAAACTCTTAGGATACATAGTTTCCCGTAGAGGCATTGAAGTCGACCCGACAAAAGTAAAAGCTATATTAGACATGCCTCCTCCAACAAGAATCAGTCAACTTAGGACATTGCAAGGCCGACTTCAGTACATCAAACATTTTATTGCATAACTTGCAGATAAATGTCATCCTTTTCAATATTTTTTACACAAGGGGGTCCCTTTTATATGGACAAACAAGTGTGAGAAATTTTTTAAACAAATTAAAGAATACCTCTCGACACCTCTTTTGATACCACCAATAGATGGTAAGCCCCTAATTCTTTACATATCACCCATCACTTTTGCATTGGGGGAATTGCTTGCACAAAATGATCATGAGGAGAAAGAACGAGTAGTCTATTACATTAGCTACACATGGGTTGGGTATGAACTCATTTATAGCTTTATTGAACGTGCTTGTCTCGTCGTGGTTTTCGCCACTTAGAAACTAAGACATTACATGCTTAATCATCAGACAAGAATCCTGGCTAAGATAGATCCCCTCAAATACCTACTCAGCAAGTCAGCATTGATAGGATGGTTGGCTAAGTGAGTCATGATACTTAGTGAGCATGGCAAGCAATATGTGGAACAAAAAAAATAAAAGGACAACTTATTGCAAACCAACTTGTTGATGCACCCACAAAAGTTGATCACCCTCTGGTTTTTTATTTCCCAAATAAATCAATATTAGCAGTAGACACTGGCACAACATGGAAATTATATTTTGATGGCTCATACACTAGTCATGGATCAGGTGTGGGAAAAATATTATTTACCCCCCAAGGTGACACTATACCCAAATCCTTCAAGATAGCCTTCCCGTGTACAAACAACATTGCAGAATATGAGGCCTTACTAACAGAAAATTGTGCATGGCTATAAAATGGAAAATTACAAGTCTGCAAGTCTTTGGTGATTCACATTTGGTCATTCGATAGGTCAATGATGACTATGACACTAAATATGAGAAATTGGCCCCATATAAAAGAATGGTTGATAGTTTTAAGCTATATTTTGTAGATATCAATTTTTCTCAGATCCCTCAAATTTAGAACAAAGCTATTGACGCCATGGCCACCATCAATCTCTCTTGGACATTCCCAACAATATGTCACAGTATGAGTTCTTAGTTGAACAGTTGTTGGTTCTTGCCTTTGATGTCCTTGAATTTGAGATGGTAGGTGAAATTGTTGGTCCAAATTCCCCATGGTATCAGACCATTTATGACTATATGCACTCTCAGACCTTACCCCCTGACCTATCCAACAACCAAAGCAAGTCCTTCCTCCACAAAGTTGTTCGCTACACCATCATTGGTGACACCCTATATAGACGTGGCCTAGATAATACCTTACTCAAATTTCTTGACATTAATGAAGCAAAAACTACCTTATGCGAAGTACACGAGGTTATATGCGGAGCCCATTCTAGTGGTTTTAATCTAGCTAAACAGATCATGCAACTAGGATAATATTGGCCTACAATGGAGCAAGATGCATATCACTTTGTAAAGAAATGTCAACAATGCCAGATACACAGCGACCTCATCCATGTACCTGCATAGGAGCTACAACCAATCACTTCGCCATGGCCCTTCGGCCAATGGGGACTCGACCTTATAGGAAAAATCCATCCCATTTCATCTAATGGCCACAAATTTATTATCACTCTAACTAAATATTTCACAAAATGGATTAAAGCTATTCCCCTGACATACATAAAAGCGGTAAAGCAAATCTCAAGGATTCATCATAATTGCATTGAATATGTGGCTATGGTGTCACAATCATCATCGACAGCGATCATCCTTCAAGAATTAGGATGTTAAGGTTGAGTTATGTGAAATTCCACATTCAACGCAGCTCATACATACCATATTGCGCAAGGTAGCGACCAAGCTAAGAGTATCAATAAGAGGCATAATCAAAATTCTTAAAATTTGTCAATGATGTTAGCGCCAGTGACACATTTGGCTTAACCTGCCTATTGACTGCGCACGAGCATCAGGTACCTCCAGCGGTGCCTCCATTTTCTCTAGTCTTTGAGATGCTAGGGGCTATCCTTCCTCACGGAGGAGGTCAGTCCTCTGGGGACCTCCTAAAAGGGCTCATTCATGATGGGGAGTACCCGTATCCCAATTGCATGGATAGAGCTGCTTGATGAGCATGACATAAGGTACCCCGCGCCATCCCACATAGGCATACCAGAACCGTCTTTTCCATAGTTACAACAAAAGAGTTTTGGTTAGACATTTTGACATTGGTGACTTAGTGTTAATTTAAAATCCAAAAAATCAAGCAGAATGTGAGAAACCCAACAAATTTGAGCCCAACTGGTTGGGTCCATATGTCATAACAACATCCTTTGGTTAAGCACTTATCGATTGTCACGCTGAAGGAACAACATGCGAGCCATCAACAACTTGCACATGTACCAAGTTTTTATGCCTAACTAGAAACTAAGAAGTCAAGACAAAACGTCTAAAGATCCTAAAATATCTAAAAACAAAAATCATCTGCATCTAAAATGCATCTAAAAGTCTTAATTAATCCTGCAATTGAAAACAGAACTAAGTCTTAGTGATAAAGAAATTCATCAATGGGTGAAAACTTTAGTGCAATCATATTGAATAAACCATGGTGAAAACCTGGCAAATAGACACCATGAGTAGTCAATCTTTGCTTCCTCATCTACTATCACTCTATCTGGTCTTCCTCCCGGATTCATACTAAGGCATTTACTTTCCATCATCTCCCATTTGACATCCATTATCAGGCCTTGTCATCCTTATCATGACTTCCAACCAGTTGACGTCTTGCATCCTTCTCTTGCACTTATTGTCCATAATAAACCTTGTCCCATCCCATCGCTATCAATTTGTCTTATACCCAACTGGAGCAATATCCTTGACCTGAACTAGATTATGCACTCATCATTGGAAGTCACTATGCTAAAAAAAATCCATAAAAAATCATAAAATGTCCTGAAAAGAAAAATCCCTAAAAATCATAAAATGTCCTAAAAAAAGCCATAAAAATCATAAAATGTCTTGCAAAAAGCCATAAAATAATAAAATGTTTGAAAAAACCATAAAAATCATAAAATGTCCACAAAAATACATAAAATCATAAATGCTTTAAAAAAGGCATAAAAATCACGCAAATGTCCTAAAAAAATATAAGCATCATAAAATGTCTAAAAATACATAAAAACATAAAATGTTGAAAATCGAAATCGATAAAACTTCAAAATCTAAAATCAAAACATGCAAAACCAAAACATTCAGATAATTTTTGAAAAAAATCCCAAATATAGAGTCAAAGTCAGTCATGTCAATCTTTGTCATTGTTGAACTACGTTGTCTCTACGACTAGACATAGGCAAGGCCATCTGTCAATGTGTCCCCGAGGCATTGGGTCAATCTTTAGGTTTTTTCAAATAAAATTATGATTCGGTCCTTTGTCTTTGACAAAAAGTCAAGGGTCATGTCGAACTACGAGGTCTCTGAGCATTGCTACATAGGCAAGGCCATCTATCGATGAGCCCTCGAGGCCCCCTAGGTCAATCTTTTAGGGTTCATCGGGTCAGTCAAAATCAATTAGTCACTGTCAACTCAGACGCAACATAATCATCTACATTTCAAAACAAAAATCCTGAATCAACAAGACAAGCAAGCCAACAAGTTTCCAAGTCAACTCAGTCATTTGTCAAAACAATCAAACCAGTCAAATTGATCAAAATCAATGGTCTTATACAAGATGTGTCCTTCCTGAAACTAGACTTTGTCATTATCCTCTTCCGTCATTTTCCTTATACAGGTAGTTACATGATCGAAACCAGACTTGACATCTTATACGACATGTTTCTTTTCCTGAAACTAGGCCTTGTCAAACCATTCCACCCATCACTCACTTCACCACTTTATACACTGAAAAAATATCTATTGGCAAACAATCTGAATGACTGTTGACCTTTTTGGTCTATTTTGTCTTATCTTTTTGGATTTTCTTTGATCATGTTACTAGCTACCTTGAGGATGTCCCATGAAGGATTTAGAGGAGCGAAGATGTCCCATGACTTGTCTTTTCTTTGATTGTTGTCTGTCATTTGTCTTGACAAAAAGATTAGGGCAACTTTTCCCTTAGTATGAGTTAGGACATTCCTTGTCTATGACTGTCTATTCTATAGATGGATGACCTTGCATGCCTTGGTCTATGTCATACCATGGTGTTTGTTGTTCATTTTTCATATTTTACCACTCGATGATGATAAAGAATTTTGTAAAGCACAAGAAGCTTCATCACCTTCATCTTCTTTCACATATCTTTTTCATCTGTCATTATCCATTCCCCTCATTATTGCATCTTTTCTTCTTCATCCTTATCAATTTCCCTCTGCCATTTTTCTCCTTCATCTTCTAAGTCCTCTCATCCATTTCGAGAGCACATTCGTGTTCTTGGAACTCGCATGTCCTCTTGAGGGGGCATACAACTACCTCCTCGTCATCCTTCCTCATTCTTTCTTTCACTGGAGCATATCATTTTCTTTGAAACAATGTGAAAGGCTGCATTGTCTCAAAGAGGGGCAAAATGTAGATACATAAAATGTCCTCGTAATCATTTTATCCATTGCATATTTCATTTAATCATCCACATAATCATTTATAAGCATTCATTCATATAATTTAATCATTTAAATCATTTATCATTTATTCATTAAATCATTTATAAATGCATATTCATAAATCATTTAACCATTTCACAAATCATTAATTCAGCCATTTTCACTTAAACACATCCAATGCATGTTTTATACAAAGTTATTATACTCATACATAATCATAAATGTATTTAATAAATCCATCAATCATTTGTCCAACTAAATCATTTGCAAACATAACCCCATTTTAATCATTCATTAATTCACAAGTACCTCTTCATTATATCATTAAATCTATCCATTATCTATCTCTTATTTCAATTAATTGAAATATGCATTTTCTCACCTCATTCTTTTATCCCACATTCTTCTCAAAATGTGGATCCTCCCTACGATGAAATCTACAAATGCATGCTTCCTCCTCACTTTTCAAACAACAACTCCAATTTCATTCTTGTTATATCCAGCTCTGCATAGCTTCTTGTGCTTTTCTCATAAAAATCTGAGAGCAAATACAAGATATTGTGGAAAAGGATGCCAATGGAGTTTGATTTCTTTTGAAGGCATTTGCTTTGATTTTTCATAAGTTTAGTTTTATGTTTTTGCATATATTTTTAATCAAGAAAGACTCCATTGATTTCATGTTGTAAATTTGATTTGAGGTTTATCTAGTTTAAATCAATTTGGCTTTTCAGATTACAGTATGCACAATATTTATTTCTTGTTCAGTTATAAACAAATCATTATCACCCTCTAATTATTTTGTTGCTTATTTATTTCTTGTTCAGCTATGAACAAATCATTATCACCCTCTCTAGTTATCAGATAACGAAATATATAATATTTGTCGTGCTTCTCAAGATTCTTTACTGATATAATGTATGAATTTTTTCGTAGTAGGAAAAAAGTTGGAACCTATAGATTGAACCCTACATTTCAGATTCAATTCCCCCAAGTGATTGTGAATGAGTATGAACTTTTAGTACTTCAACTTACCTTACACTCAAAATGAACTTCATATACCTAATGACAGCTGGCAAGCAAATGTTTCAATCTTTTTTCTGGAATTTGTTTCATATGGTTGCAAATTTGATCATAAGGGTATTTGGTTGAGATTCAATAATATATAGGATGCTAAAAAGCATCCAAGTTTCTATACAAAATATATTGCAATAAAATAAAATATACCAAACAAGAGTAATCTTGATTACTTTAGAATGTAATTTGAGAGAACAATAGCGTAACGTCTCTAATGATCAGTGTAAGAAATTCTTCAAGTAGGAATCACATTTTTGTAGTATTTCGTAAAAAATTGTTTTCTCTACACGCTGTTAGATTTGAACAATAAAGACAAAATGTGGGTAAATTGTGGGAAAATTGAACCATGTTTAGGTAAATATTGTCTTACATATCTATTAAAAAATTGCATCTATTTTTTTAGATAAAATGGTAGAGGTTTATAGGGTCTCTTGTCGTTCAAAGTTTTAGAAGTCTTGCATTACATCGAAGATTGACAAAGATGATATTAAAGTACATATGAAAAGATGGTATGAAAACCAACATAAACAATAATAAAAACCTACCATTGAAGATTAACAAAGCTGACATGAAATTACATACAAAAAGCCGCCATCAAAGCCAGAAGAAACAATTATGAAAACGTACCATCGAATATTGACAAAGCTGACATGAAATTACATACAAAAAGCTACTATGAAAGCCAGAAAAAAACAATCATAAAAACCTATCATAAACCAGGAAATAAATAACTGTGAGCTATTGACAAAACAACTCAAGACAATGTTGGAGCTAAATTTGACTCTCCTCAAATTGTTTTGGTTCTAGGCCCCCTTTGTGCATTTAGACCTCATCTTACCTATCATATATAACTGATATGAAAAATTCCTAAATGGGTTATCCCTTGGTTAAATTTGTATGAGTGTTGTTTCTATTTGTCCTCCATATCCCTATCATGTGCTAGAAGTTGCAAAAATCCAAGAAAGCTTCAAGTTTGAGAATATTTTGGTTGTTTTTAGCTATTTTTTATGGAATTGCAAAATTTTATTGGATTACACATGTTTCCAATTCATCTGATGTCTTGTCCTAACCTCTTGTTTTGCACAAGAGTTCGAAAAGTTTCATTGGGTTCTTCTTTCCTTAGCCTTCACCTTGCTTCTCCTTGTTTGCAAGAATTCGATGGAAATTCAAACAATTTGTCCTTATGTCTCGACCTCCCTTCCTTCCCTGCATACCCACAAATCTCTCATTTCTCCTTTTTTATGGACTTCTGGAGTCTGACTAGACTTCTTCCTTTTCCAACTCCACTTCCTTCACTTCAGATTGTTGGTTGCACATTGTTTTCTTGCACCCTCAACTCAAGTGAATTACAAAAATTGTACCAATCTCACGCCTTTGGTTCAAGTGACCTTCACTTTTCAAAGATTATAATAGTTGATGGCTTGCAGATAATACAAATTCTTCAATCAATGGAAATCTCTATGTTTGTTTAGTGATTGAATTATGTTGTAAAATTCTTATCATATTTTGTATATTTGAGTATGGTTTAGGTGTAGGTTTGGTTTGCTGCTCATGCTATAATGAATTTAAATCTATGTATTTTAGGTTATTCTACATCAGCAATTCATAATAAATTTCTATGTAAGTTTTAATCAAATCTTCATTTTTTTTAATTGCTCAAGCTATATTTTAGAATAATTTTATGGTTTTTTTTTTGGGATACATGTTTTCATATATTTCAACAGCTATTTATGTAATGATCCTAACTAGCATCCACACACTTTTCTTTGTAGCTTTCTATTAGGCTATTTTCTTGGTGTCTATATGAAATAATAGACCAGATATTTGTGTTGTTGTTTTTGGTACTTGCAGTATCATTTTAATGAAATGAAACACTAACCTAGGATTTAATAGGTAGCACATCGAATAATATTTCACATCATTTTTATCATGGAAACTTGTTTTCTACTCTACATCTATCCGTGAGAACTTTAATTCTCAAGAAATATTATCATTTACTTTCATGCTATTATCCTTCATGATTATAGCACTATCCCCATAATAGTCTTAATCATTGTCCTAAAGATTTCACACATGTGCATTGAATCACAGTCTTTATCCTCTCATTACTTCCTTCACTGTCACCTTTGCACTTCTTCAAATCTTAGCACAATGCCCTATGAACCACCTTACATAGGGCTTTTCTTTGAAATTAGTTACTATGTTTAATGAAGCATTGTCATGCTATTAGAAATTTAAACAGAAATATGCAAAAGATAGTATGACAAGCAACAACCCTTTTTATGCACACTGTCATGTTAAACTATCAATACTGTTCTTCTTGTCTTGCATGATTTCACCCACTCCATTTACCAAATAGAAATAAAGAACACCTTCAAAGGACCCCAATAGTCTTTCATGCCAAGGTTCACACTTTGAGCAACCATGCCTATAGTAGCTATAGATAGAAACATAAGTACATAAGTAAACACAAACAATAGTGTCTAGTCATCTGATCAATCCCCTTCATTAGGATGACTATCCTATTTGCATTTAAACACAATAGAAATCATTGTTCGGTTTCCATTGTTTCCATTTCATTATAGAACTCTGATTTTGGATGATCTCA
>VDFB02052458.1:0-22071 GCA_007258455.2 Sequoia sempervirens
CTTCATTTCTCAAGGCTTTTATCTTCATTAATAATTAAATCACCTTTATGAGGGTGTACCCCTTCCAAGTCCCTCTTTTAAACACAACTTAAGTTGTTCTCCTAGGCCAAGGGGTCAACTGCAAATTATAACCTTAATGCCTTTATTCATTATAAAAAAGCCTTTAGAAGTCAGACATGAATTGCAAATAATTGCTCCAACTGAAAAAGATGTACTGAAAGCACACAAACTTCATACTGCCAAAATTAGAATTTACTATAAATAGTAAACTCTCTGAAATGCCAAAGAACCTCCGAACTTGGAAACCCTAATTTTACCTCATGCGAGCCTACGGGCTTCCGGAATAAGCTGATGAGTGTCAGAACAGATCACTGATGAGAAGGGGACATTACAATCTTCCATCCTCGAGATTGCTTGTCCTCAAGCAACTGAAAAGATGGATGTAACAATATCTGTTCTCCTTCCCACGTGGCATCTTCAATAGGCAAATTCCTCCATCTAACCAAATACTCCTTGATTGTTCTTTTTCTCAAGGTACGTTCTCTGGAATCAAGGATCTCTTCTGGAATCAACACCAACTGACCTTCCTCATCCAATGGAGGTAATTCTGAAGTAGCCACAACATTGTGTCCAAGTGCCTTCTTGAAGCATGACACATGAAATACGTTATGCACCTTGCTTTCAGCTGGAAGCTCCAACTCATATGCAACTTCACCAATCCTCTTGGTGACTTTGACAGGACCATAAAAACGTGGCTTCAACTTTTCTGCACCACTCTTCTTGAGGGAAGATTGTCGATAGGGCTGAAGCCTCAAGTAAACCATGTCTCCCACTTCGAAAGATCTTTCAATACGCTGCTGATCAGCGTATAGCTTCTGCTGGTTTTGAGCTTGTTGTAGATTTTCCTTTAGAGATTTTAAGATATCTTGGCTTTGTTGTAACATATCCTTTTCCTGGGGAGCTCTCCTATCACCAAACACTAAATCTACAAAGTTAAGAGCATCATATCCATAAAGAGCCATAAAAGGAGACATCTTAATTGACATATGATAGGAAGAGTTATAAAAATACTCTTCTAAATGAAGCCATTTAATCCAAGCTCTTTGCTGTCCTGAAACATAGTTTCTTAGGTAGCCTTCTAACCATTTGTTAACAATTTTTGATTGCCCATCTGTTTGTGAGTGATAACTAGTGCCTAGAGTAAGCACTGTCCCACTCAATCTGAAAATATCTTGCCAAAAAACACTTAGGAACTTGTTGTCCCTATCACTGACAATAGTTTTAGGCAATCCATACAAACGGAAGACCTCTCTAAAAAACAACTCAGCCACTTGAGCTGCTGTAAATGAAGTGGTGACAGCAAAGAAATGAGCAAATTTTGTTAGTCTCTCAACCACAACAAAAATACAATCTCGTCCTTGCACCTTGGGCAATCCCGTGATAAAATCCATTGCAATACTTTCCCATTTCTGATTTGGAATTGGCAAGGGCTGTAACAAACCAGCTGGATAAGAGTGTTCATTTTTATTCTTTTGGCAAATAGAACACTCTCTTATATAGTTCATTATCTCATCCTTCATCCCTTTCCAAGCAAACCTTTCTCTAATCTGCTTGTAAGTCTTGAATATGCCTTGATGACCAGCAAGGGGAACATCATGAAAAGACTGTAGAATCTTCTTTTTAAGCTTAGATTCATGCACTAAAAAGATTCTACCTTTATAGATAATTAACCCATCAACCAACTTATACCTTTCATCAACCCAATGACCTGTTGATGTGATTTTTGTGACCGCACCAATCAGTAGAACAAAGTTGTCTGAAGGCTACTCCATTCTCTCTTGATCAAAGTATTTCGTACGCTAAGATTGCAAGAAAGTTCGCACATTCAACTCCAAGGTTCCAAAATACTTCGAATACCCTCAGTTGGTTGGTTGTGAATTGTTGTTTTTACGAGGGGACTTACACAATTGTTCAGAATACTTGCAGTTAACAGTAGATGGATGATTGGAAGGGATTTGTATAATGCGAATGATTTAACAATAAGTACGCTTTCCTAAAACTAACCAAAGATGAACAGAATTGAAATGAGTGTAAGGGTAAGAAGGTTCTAGACCCTACTCTAAGGCGGGATGTGGGATCAATCTTAATAGCTTCAACTGAACTCTGCTCCACCTCATGCTAGACAGCTTACACAAAGTTGGTGCAATCTTCAAGGGGATAGCAAGAAATTTTCAAGCTACAATTTGACACCAAGACACCGTCAAGACGACGCATACCAAGATATGAATTGTAACTAAAGTTAGGCTTATAAATTTCTCAGTTGACCACGCAAGGCAAACTTGTCGTCAGCAAGCTGCTAGTGGTATGGAATGAAACGAAGTTGCTTTGATTAACACCACAAACCCACAACTAATGCCTACTTGCATGAAATGAAAATTACTCTACTTTAAGCTACTTTACGCTACTTGGACTCAAAGGGATGAAGAAACCTTGCTAGCTGTCCATAACAAAGACAAATTTCACCATCAATGAAAAGATCTATTATGAAAGTTTTACACAACAATCTCTTACAAAAGTTTTCAAAGGAAAATTTTCCTTCTCCTCCAAACTATGCTATGCTAAGCTACAATTATACTATCAATCTCTCTTCTACTCTCTGATGTCTCCTCTAATCTCTAGTTTCTAATTTTCTAATGAGATACAAATGAGGGGGACTCCCCCTTTTATAGATAGCCCAGTCCAATGGACGGCTTGGATTACAATCAGATGGATGGCTCAGATTGAGCCATCTCAACCCTAACCCTAAAAACTACTAGAATAGGGAGTGGCACAATAAATGAATCAAAGATTCTCACTCACTCCCAAAATAGTAAAGGCAATTAATTCTAGAAAATCATCATCCAGAAGTGAATTCCCATTCTCCTTTTCTCTGGCTGCAAACTCAATTAACCTGGCAAGTACAGCCTCAACCTGCTGAACTGAAATAGGTGGAATGCAATCAAGCTGAAACTCTAACACCGTGACTGACTGTTCATGCCGTGTACAAGATTTTCTCCAAGTGACTAAGAAATCCTGCATGCTCTGAATCAAGCTGGAGAAAGTAGAAGTGTTCTCAAAGTCATCTTGTACAAAGGTCCTCACCTCTGAAAAGAAAGGCACCAGCCTACCCCTCAAATTATCAGTAGTCACCTCATCGGGATTCATTCGTCTAGCAAATATTGCCTCCAAAGTATTCTGGACCCCATCAATAATGTTTGTCATAGCCTTTCGAACTCTAGCTGAATCCACCTGTGCTGCGTCAAAGAAACCACGTCTTGTGATCACTGAAGAGTACCATCTAGAAAAGTAATATCTATCATTCTCCTGAATGACTCCTCCATCAATCAACATCCGCAAAGGAACATGCCTCAATGCCTCAAGACGCTAAGTAACTTTGCTCTGATAAATGGAAGCATCACCCCAAGCCTGATCAAATGCCTCCATACATGTCATAATACTGGAAGCTTGCTGGAAAGCATGAGCAAGGTCTTGTTGATGTGTTTTCGTGACCCCACCAACGCAGAATAAAGTCGCCAACGGCTACCCTATTCTCTCTTGATCAAAGTATCCAGCACGCTAAGATTGCGAGAGAGTTCGTGCGTTCAACTCCAAGGTTCTTTTAATGTGAATAGGCTCAGTTGGCTCAATGTGATTTGCTGGTATTTCAAGGGGACCTACGGAATTGTTCAACAGCAGAGGAAGAGGTTTTCACAATTCGACAGATTTATCAATGAAGCACAGGTTTCCTATTCTAACCAGAAAGTGCTGAATTTAAAGTGGTTCCAAGGTTTAGAAAGCTCTAATCTACTCTAAGGCGTGGGACATGGCGATCAATTCTCACTAGCTTCAACCAGGCTCTGCTTTGCCTCACTTCGGACAGCCTCCACAGAACTGGTGCAATCTTCAGAGGAGTAGCTCAAGGTGTTTAGAACACAACTTAGCATGAAAATACCATCACAACGACGCATATAAACATACAAATCATAATCAAAGTTAAGTGCATGATATTCCAGTTGACCACACAAGGCGCATTCACCATCAGCGAACACACTAGTGGTATGGGTAGATGAAGTTTGCTCAAATTGAAGACCACATTCCACACTAACATCTACTTGCATAAAAATGAAATTACACTACTCTACACTACTTGAAGTAGAAGGGATGAAGAAACCTCGCTAGCTATCCATAACAAAGACGAATTTCACCATCAATGAAAAGATCTTTTATTATGAAAGTTTTACACAACAATCTTTTGCAAAAGTTTTCAAAGGAAAACTTTCCTTCTTCTTCAAACTACTCTATCAATCTACGCTATGCTACTTCTAAGCTATCACCTAGATGTCTCTCTATTCTAATCTCTACTGTCTAACTCTAAGCTAATGAGATACAAATGAGGGGGACTCCCCCTTTTATAGATGGCCCAGTCCAACAGACGGCTCAAATTACAATCGGCTGGATGGCCCAGATCGTGCCACCTCAGCCCTAAACAAGATTCACCCTAAAAACCGCCACCAAGAGGAGTGGGGTAATAAATGAGCCATTAATGTCCATCATCCTTCTAGAAGATTCCCGTTTGTAGACGTGTTCACACTGTTCTTGATTTTCTTCTTGACGTTGTTCTTCAACTTTGCTCGAGCTTCCATTCTTTTCTCCATCTTGAGTTTTGAAAACATTTCATCTCTGTCACTAAGTCTCAACACTTAGCCATTTTCTTGCAACTTTTCTTCCTTCGAGGTTGAAATGTCATCTTGGATCACTTAAGTCATCACTGCTTGGTCTCAACGTTTCTCCTGCAAAACAAGCAAGGAGAAGAGCATCAAAACACTTCATAATATAAATTTACCTTACTCATCTGATTTTCATGCTCTGATCCAAGGGTTCGTCGTTTTTCCCTAGCCAACTTTGCTTTCTTCAAATTCTTCATGCCTTAGCCAAATTTCCAACCCATCTTGTATTCTGCCTGGGCATACTTCACTTTGATATTTCATCCAACTCTGGCTCGAGCAAAATGTTTTCATCAGGAACTTGATCAAAAATTATCTAGGTGTCCAACTTCAAATTCATCCGCCAAGGCGACATATTTCAACATCTTTTTCCTTTCTTGCCTTAAAAAAAAAATTAATTTTCCTTAGGAAAATTTTATAATTCAAGTGCCCATCAAAAATCTCCATCCTGAAGGCTTCGGCAGACTGTGGAAGAATTTAAAATCCATTCCTTGTCGACAATTTTCAATACCCAGAAGAAAATTTCTTTCAAAACTTGTCGAATTCATGGGTGTACAACGAACGGGTTCATTTGATTTTCTTGGATTTCAACCTTAGAAAAATAATTTTCAACAAATTTATTCTTGTTCTTCACCCTTGAGCGTACTTCCTTGCCCTGACTTGAAATTTCTCATTGACCCTGTGAAGCTGGCATTATCCGACTTCTCCACTGGTAATTTCACTCATGCTTCAAGAAAATTTCATCACTCCAAGTCTAGGCGTGATTTTCCTCTAGAGAGGTGGAATTTTGTTAACACTTAGAAAAATATTTAAACTCCATCATTATTAGCATCAAGGAGGAATTTGTCTTAGAAAATTTTCATTCTCCTTCAATCATTCATTTTGCCTGTGAAGAAATCTTATCAACACTTAGCACAAATTTGCTTTTAGAAAGCCACCACCTCCTTCACCTTGGCGCATTTTGTAGGTTATGGAGAACATTTTTAGTTTCAACGCCTAGCATTTTTATTATTCAATTTACCATCACCTTGTGCATCATGGGCGCATTTAGCATCTTGAGGATGATATTTCACTTCCACGCCTGGCAATATTCACTCTTTGACTTCTTCCTTAACTTGGGCGCATTTAGGACATGTAGAAGGATATTTAATACTTAGCATCCTTTTCAATTACCATCTCAACATGAGGGCGCATTTTGCATGTGTAGAGGGATGAATCTTTTTCAACGCCTTGGAATCTCCACTTGTCCTTACCCTCATTTATTCTTTACTTGGCGCATTCAAAGGGGGTTAGAGGAAAGTCAACATCACTTGTCTTATTCCTAGCCTGCATGGTGCATTTGAGCATATGAGGAGGATGGGCGCAATTTGCATATTGAAGGGAATTTTGACTTTCAACGCCCTTGGTATTTTGTCCTCACATGCCTTGATTTGGGCGCAAATGGAGGCATGAGGTGGATGAAACATTTTGACTTTGCCATTTTTCTTGACTTCCATGCTAATCTTGGCGCATTTAGGCTAGGCAAGAGGATGAACTTATTCCTTAGAATATTTATTTGACATGCAATTACCTTCTTTGACTTGGGCGCATCTAGTACATGATGTAGGATGGGCGCATTTGGCACATGCAAGAGGATCAACTTACCACGCCCTAGCCATTTCTTCACCATTAATTACTTTCTTGGGCGCATTTTGCCTATGTAGGAGGATGGGCACATATGGCATGTTGAGGGGGATATTTTAAACACTTAGAAATTTTCTTGCATGCTTCTCTTGTCATGGGTGCATTTCCTATGTGCTAGAGGATGAAACATCAACACCACCCTTTGACCACCTTGACCCCTTATGAACTTGGGCATATTTGAGCATGGGAGGTGGATGAAGTTTTAATTTAGAAATTTTTATGTTTCTTCATCCTTCCTTGGGCGTATATGGAGGTAGCAGGAGGATATTTCAAACACTTAAAGATTTTCCTGGCTTCCAGCTAAGATGGGCGCATTTTCATGGTGATGCAGGATGAAGTCTCAGACTTAGCAATTTTCCTTCCTTCTACCTTCGCCAACTTCTCCATGTTTACTATAAATAGTAAGTCCTTTGATTTTCATATCTCAAAGGCTCAGATTGCTTTGAAATTTTGAACAATGGATCTTCATGACTCTGTCAGCCTATTGACACTGCTATTCTGAGCTGGCCTGCTAAAAATAGCGCATTTCTGAAGGTGATTTGCTATTTATAGTAACTGCTTGTTTCTGATACCTCCACAACTCCGTTTGACTTGAAATTCGAATGACGCGCTCCTCACCACGTGACCTGCCTGTTGACATCGGCGCCTGATGTTGATTTACTATTTTTAGCCAGTTTTTGAAATGACTTACTATAAATAGTAAGTGTTTTGTTTGCCCTCAAATTTTACTAGCGGATAGCTTGAAAGATACTGATAGCGGTGGTTTACACCGGTTTTCGAAAATTCTGACCTTTTACTCCTCTTTTTGGGTCTCGAAGCTGGAAACCCTAATTTATCTTGCATGCATATCAAATGACCTCCATTTGTCTTCGTTTCTGTTGCATTGCGATCAGTTTGTGATTCTGAAGTGCTGGGAGGTGGCTGCCGGAATGAATTTGCTAAAACTAGTAAGTTGTTGAACGAGTGATTATCCTGCTTTGTATGTCACATTATCGTGAAGCCTTCGAAAAACCCACAAGGAATATGCAGACATGCAAAGAAAACCCTGACATGCAAACCCTAAAAATAGCCTCTAAAGGCTGAACTCTAAAAGTCACCATCTCGCTTTGCATGTTACACCATCGCGCAGGTCTCAAAAAACCCAAAAGGAATCTCCAAGCATGCATTGAAAAAACTCTGCATATAGACCCTGAAATTTGCTCTGGAAGCTGAATTGCTAAAAATAGTAAGTTGTCTGTTTCAGCTCAAATTTTGCCTGTGAGCAGATTGACATGTTCTGAATGCCGCATGACTGTTAAAACTTCAAGAATGCCGAAGGAATGCCTGGAATTATACACTTACTAAAAATAGTAAGTTGTCAGAATCTGATGAAATTTCAGTGGAAACCTGCTGGAAGCATGCTGACAACAACATTAGTCTCTGTTTTCAATTTATTCACTTTGTTTGACCTTAGATTGACTAGGAAAGTACAAACCCTAATTTTACCGACTTGGCCAAATTCACGTTTAAACTCAATGGCAGACACATCCCCCGAAAGGCAGACAGCAGAAAAGAGAGACAACAGGAAAACAACAAAAATCAAGCCAAAAGTTTGAAACGAAGCAAAAATTAGGGGGGTCCCCATTTGCAATGGGGCGATGTGTGAAAAAGGTCACAACAGGTCTTCCATGAACTTTTCTATCTCGGCACGAACTCCTGTAACCCATTTATCTGCTTCCTGTGCCATCTTTCTCAACTCCAACAAGCCGATAACTAACTCTCTAGATATCTCAGTTGGAAGCTCTATTGCTAGAATCTCCTGCCCACAAGAACGAGACAAGTGTTGCACGTATCCTATCAACGTTTTATGTTCTTTCTTCAATTTCTTATATTTTCCTTTTTAAATAATCTGTCCTTGAGTGCCTGATAGGAATTATCACATTCTTCAACAATCTGTGCACCTGTGGGATGTCCTAACTCCACTGTTGTGATCACATAATTCTCAGGCACTGCTTCATCTCTATCACAATCAACTTGTGGCACCGCCATATGAAGGGTGCGAGAGCCATCCTCATCAGTCGAAATCTTTAAAAAATTTCGTGCTCTCTTCTTTTGTGGAGGTGCGATGATCCTGTTCAAAAACTCTTCCATCTCAATTGCTGGATCAATTTCTTTGCTGGGGCTCCTCATTCTATCTCTAAGCCAATCAGGTACAACACGTTGTATAACAAATGGCTGTTGTTCTTGTGCCTCTACTTCACGGACTTGTTCAACTTCAATATCATTCTAGAGAGGCTCATCGGCCTCTAGTGGCTGAGTATCTCCTGAAACTATATCATCATCGTCTAAAGCCGCCTCTAACTCCTGCTGAAACTGAGTGTCAATAGCAGTCCCCTCATCGGTGTGCTGATCATCCCTAGTAGGCGCATTAACACTCTGGCCAATTGAATCTCTCTGTGGTGGCTGATTTTCTTCTTGTACTACCTACACCTAATTCAATGCATCTCTTTGATCAGCAAATAAAGAAACCTCCTGTATACTTGGAGAATGTGTCTCCAATGGCCTAGGTGACTCAACTACAGCTCTTGGAGGCCCCGGCTAAACAGGCTCCTGCCGAACTGGCTCCTTCCTTTGAGATTCTGGTCCTCGTGTAATTTGTTTCTTCCTACTGGAGGTGGGTGTCCTGTGATCCCCCATCAAATTGTAAGTCAAGGAAATTGACCTACCCTTTAGTTTGTTCACATGCCTGTCAACCCATGCTCTGGTGAATGTCAAGACCGGAATGCAAAGTGTATCCAAATCAGCTATCTCTGGTTCTGACCAATCTGGAAGTGGAAGTGGAGTATCTCTCACAGCCTCATAATTTGGATGGAGAACATTTATGTCCTCGCTCACCTGGTCTAGTATTGGGATGACTTCACACTCCTTGATCATACTCAATGGCAACCTAGAGAACATTCTCTTCCTGACTTCAACCTCGTCTGATGCACCAGCCCAATAATCCTCAATGTTTGCCTTATGTTTAAATTCTTCTGACAGTACCCATCTGATATTGTTATGTGGATCATAATGTTGTCTACTGGTGTGATAGGAAAAGTGAAAGAACTGAAGCTCACTCCCAGCTTCTCTAGCTGCCTGTAATGAAGGACACACTTCATCTGAATTTCCCATGACAATTGGGAAGTCAACACCTCCCTTATTTTTCTTCTGAATCTTATCGTAGGCAACCAATTGCCTAGATATCTCTAACATTAAAATTTTGTTGGTTGGGTACTTAGGAAGCTTATATGGATATGAGGAAAAACCTTGCAGCCTGATGTAAGAAAACTTCGGATATTGTATAAACCAGCACCCATACCTTTCAATCAATTCTTGAACTTCCCTTGAGATCCTATGATGCATACGCTCCTGAAGTGTTCTTGTGATGTGCATGGTAAAAGCGTCGTTGACACGCTTGTAGTGAGTAGTGCTTGTCAGGTGCAACTGAGGACAAGCCTCATGAAATTTGAACTGATGAGAGCCACAACCAACAGGCTCCTTATATGAAATCCTTCTATACTTCGTCATACGGGCCAACATGTAAATAATGTAAGAGCCCATGTAGAATGTCTTCGTTCTTCTAAAACTCAGGAGCTGCTCATGCAAATTGTCACTAATCATTTCAGCCCAGTTGTCGTACTATTTTCCTTCCAGCACGAGGTTAATAGAACATCCATGGTTCAAAAATAAAAGCTTGAGGGAAACCCCCAATTCTACTCAGCATCATAATCAAGTCACAGTACTCTTGCTTCAAGTCATCTGATATAATTTTCCTTGGCAGCTTCATACGAGAGGGCTTGGAGTTGCTCATCTAGCGAGTATTGATCGTCTCCGTACATCTCTCGAATGCAGAAGCATACATTCGCTTAGCTCGCTCCCTCGATTTGTAAATCATGTTCCTGTGTGCCGGAATCCCAAAAGCTTCACTAATAGCTGCAGGAGTGAGGTTGGCAAGCACTTGACCATCTAGTGACATAATTGATCTATGATCCTTCTCATAGCAGTTAGCGCACTCCATCATCAACTCCGAAAACCGAATAGCTGGTGGGAAACCAGCAGTTGCATATAATCCACTTCGAATGATGTTGTGCGAAGTGATTGAAGGTTGATGATTACCAATTCCCAGCATTCTGTTCTTGAAAGTTTCCAAGTTGAAAGAGCCCAAATTCGTGTCAGCAAGCTTGGCCAACTTCGAAGTAAACTTTGACTCTGGCATGAAAGGCTTGCTCAGCTTTTTGATAATAGCTTGTCTGGATGCACCATTGTTGTCCTTGCCCGTTGTTCTTGCTTCAGCCATCTTCTCCTTCAACAAGTTCGAACTTTCAACACTTAGAAAGTTACAGCAACTAAGCTTCAGCAACTTCACACTCTCAGCAAATTTTCTAAGCTGGCTGCAATAACTTCAATACTAGAGAAAATCGCCCAACTTCAATCAGCAACTTGGATTCTTTTAAATTTGAACTTTAGCAATCTCAAGTAACTTTAGTAAGTGCGCACTTCCAAAAAAATTCGAACTTCTTCAGCAACTCCAGACTTAGACTTTAAAACTTAGCTTCAGCCACTTGCCTCAACAAATTTTGGATTTCTCACTTGCACTGCAACATCAAACTTCAGCAAATTCCTTCAACAAATTTTGAATTTCCTCAATACTTTCAGCCTCAGCAACTCACTGCAACATTGAACTTAGAGCAAATTCGAACTTCCTTGATTGGTGAAAAGAAATGAATAAACTCTCAGCTGTTATAGCAAAATCAAATTCTAGAAAGAGGCTAAGTTTAGCCAATGCATTAAATCTCCACTACTTCATTTCAAGAATTCGAATTTCCCTCCTTTTGCATTTGCAACACTTGTCATCCGACGCCTAGAATCTTAATCTTCTAGAAGTTCAACTTTGACTTGCGTATTTCAATTCACTTTCGAAAATATTCACTTTAAATTCACTTTTTAACAAATTTCACTCACCAGCCGGAGCTCTGTCATTTTAAAAATTTTAATTTCATTTATCTCTGCCTCTGGAAAATTAATCCTATGAAGAATTCAATCGAAATTATCTAGGCACTTCACTTCAAACTCATCGTCTAGAAATTTTTATCTTGAAAACACATTTTATTCAATTTGCCTTAGAAAAATTTTAAACATAACTCGGGCACCAATTAAATTCTTCATGTCGAAAGTCTTGGCAAAGTGTAGAAGACTTGGAAATCAACTTCTCATCGAAGATCATCAATACCCAGAAGAAAATTTTCTTCAGAATTTGTCAAATTCATGGGTATACAACGAACGGGTTCATTTAATTTTTTTAAATTTCAAACCTTAGAAAAATATTTTCTTATGAAATTTAACCCATTCTTCACATCTATGAACATCTTGTTGTTCACTCTGAAAAAATTTTATTGTTCCTACATTGTTGGCATTCTCTGACCTCATTCACCGGCAGAATTCACTCTCTTCAGGAAAATTCTATCACCTCCAAGTCTAGGCGTATTTTCTTAAGGAAGAAAATTTTGTGCCTTAGAAAATTTTTGAATCACTTTGCATTTTTGAAAATTTTGCCTTAGGAAATTTTATTCAACCTCAATCATTTGCCAGTGGTGGGAAAATTTATTAACTCACTTAGAAAATTTTCCTTGAAAGCACATATCATGGAGAATATCATAAAGGACATACTTCCTTTTAGAACTCTAACGCTTAGCACATTTAAATTCCCACGCCTTAGCAATTATCATCTCTCCCCCTTGCATCTTGGGCGCATTTTCCTTATCATGAAGGATATTAACCACGCCAAGGTTACTTACTTCACCATATTTTACCTTGTTCACCACCTTACCCTCAATACTTACCCCTTTACATGGCGCATTAAGCACTTGAAGAGGATGGTGCATTTCATATAGTGGAGTGGATAAAGTTTAATACATGGGCGCATATGGCATGTAGAGGAGGATGAGTATCTTTGACTTTCTTCTTTTGACTTCCTTGCTTAAGCGCATTCTAGCATGTGTGGAGGATATAACTTCCAACGTCCTTGACTTGTTTTGACCTTTGAGCTTCTTTTTTTTTTGTCTTCACATGCCCTCATCTGGGCGCATTTCATACTAGGAAGAGTATAAAAAAAATTGACTTCTTTTGAATCTTTGACCCCCTCTTGAAGTATGGGCACATATGGAGGGTGGTGGAGGATAAAGTTTCTTACTTAGAAAATTTTCTAGCATTTTGCTTATGAGGAGGGCACAAATGGAGGGTAGTGGAGGATAAAGCATCTTTGACCCTTTTGACTTTCTCCTTGCTAGACATGATTTGAGTGCATTTGAGAGGGAGAGAGGAATAAAGCCATGCCTTAGAATATTTTGCTATCAATCTTCTCAAGGTGGGCGCATTTTTCCTAGGCAGGAGGATAAACTTGACACTTAGAGATTTTTCAAATCATCCACTTGAAGAGGGCACAAATGGAGGCATAAGCAAGATATTTCAAACATTTAAAGATTTTCCTGGCTTCCAGCTGAGATGGGCGCATTTTCATGGTGATGCAGGATGAAGTCTCAGACTTAGCCATTTTCCTTGTCTTTCCCAGTTTCTCCATGCCTTACTATAAATAGTAAGTCCTTTGATTTTCATATCTCAGAGGCTCAGAACGATTTGAAATTTTGAACATCGGATCTTCAAGACCTTGTCAGCTTGTTGACACTGCTATTCTAAGCTAGCCTGCTAAAAATAGCATATTCCCGAAGGTGGTTTGCTATTTATAGTAACTGCTTGTTTCTAATATTTCCACAACTCCGATTGACTTGAAATTCAAATGACGCACTCCTCACCACGCTGTCTGTTGACACCAGCGCCCGACGTTGATTTACTATTTTTAGCCAGTTTCTGAAATGACTTACTATAAATAGTAATTGCTCCATTTGCCTTCAAATTTTACCAGTGGATAGCTTGAAAGATGCTGATCGCAGTGGTATACAGCAGTTTTCAAAAATTCTGACTTTTTACACCTCTTTTTAGGTCCCGAAGCTGGAAACCCTAATTCATCTTGCATGTGTAAATGACCTCTGTTTGTCCTCGTTTCTGTTGCATTGCACGATCAGTTTCTAGTTCTAATGCGCTAGGAGGTGGCTGCTAGAATGCATCTGCTAAAAATAGCAAGTTGTTGAAGGAGTGATTATCCCCATTTGCATGTCACATCATCGCGAAGCTCTCGAAAAACCCACAAGGAATCATCAGACATGCAAAGAAAACCCTGACATGCAAACCCTAAAAATAGCCTCTGAAGGCTGAACTTTGAAAGTCGTCTCACTTTGCATGTTATACCATCGTGAAGGTCTCAGAAAACCCAAAAGGAATCCTCAGACATGCACTGAAAAACTTCGCATATAGACCCTGAAATTTGCTCTGGAAGCTGAACTGCTAAAAATAGCAAGTTGTCTGTTTTAGCTCAAATTTTTCCAGTGAGTAGCTTGATGTGTTCTGAATGTAGTGTGACTGTTAAAACTTCAAGAATGCTGAAGGAACGCCTGGAATTACACACTTACTAAAAATAGTAAGTTGTCAGAATCTGATGAAATTTAGCTGAGAGTCAACTAGAAGCATACTGACATATATGTTAAGCTCTGTTTTCAATTTATTCACTTCGTTTGACCTTGGACTGACCAGGAAAGTAAAAACCCTAATTATCAGACTGGGCCAAAAGTTTCACGTTTAAGCTCGTAGATGGGAACGTCCCCAGAAGGCAAATAACAGAAAAGAGACAGAAAGAGAGAGAAACAAAACCAAAGCCCAAAAGACCAGAATGGAGCAAAAATTAGGGGTCCCCATTTTGAATGGGGCGATGTGTGAAAAGGTCACAACATGACCTTCAAACAAGCTGGTTTCAAACTGATTTTTAGCATAATCAGCAGCAATTAACTCTTTCCAATTTGCTGATAACTCACAAAGTGATTGCAAATGAGGCCTTCTTGAAAGAGCATCAGCCACTATGTTATTTTTTCCTTTAACATACTCAATGTCAAAGTCTTACGCTTGGAGCTTACTTACCCATTTTTGTTGTCTTTCATTTAAATCTTTTTGGTGCATAAAATGTTTAAGACTGTTATGATCAGTCTTAACAACAAATTTACTTCCCACCAAATATTGACGGAACTTAGATAATGCATGCATGATAGCAAGCATCTTTTTGTCATATATTGAGTAAGATTTTTCTACTCCTCTCAACTTTCTGCTCTCAAAGACAATGGGGTGCTTGTCTTGCATAAGAACAGCTCCAACTCCCTCACCTGAAGCATCACATTGTAATTCAAAGGGCTTTGTGAAATTTGGTAGGGCCAACACTGGACATGAGCTCATTATGTGCTTGAACTTGTCAAAGACTCCTTGTGCCCTATCTGTCCATAGGAAGGCTCCTTTCTTAGTAAGATCTGTAAGGGGTGTTGCCATGTGAGAATATCCCTTAACAAATCTTCTGTAGAATCCGCACAAACCCAAAAATCCTCTCAAATGAGAAATATTCTTTGGAGGTGGCCAATCAAGGATGGCCTTAATCTTCTCTGGATCAACTTTGACACCCTTGGCACTAATGATGTGGCCGAGATACAACAGTTCCGTCATCCCGAACTCACACTTTGATTCTTTGGCAAACAAACATTCCGCCTCCAAAATGCTAAGCACTTCTTCCAAGTGCTTGAGGTGCTCTTCCCAAGACTTACTGAAGATAAGAATATTGTCAAAGAAGATGAGCACAAACTTCCTCAACTGCTATCTAAAAATCTTGTTCATACAAGATTGGAATGTAGCTGGAGCATTTGTCAAACCAAAAGGCATGACAAGAAATTCAAAATGCCCAAAATGGCATCTAAAAGTTGTCTTCTCTATATCCGCCTCCCTCATTCTGATTTGATGATAGCCCGAACGAAGATCAATCTTCGAGAAAAACATAGCCCCATGGAGCTCATCAATAAGCTCATCAATCCTAGGGATAGGATATCTATTCTTGATGGTCTTCTGATTCAATGCACGGTAATCAATACACATACGCATTGTACCATCTTTCTTTTTGACCAGCACTACTGCAGAAGCAAAAGGACTCTTGCTTGGTCTAATGAAACCAGTCTCCAATAGCTCCTTGATGGCTTTTTCGATCTCATCTTTTTGCTTCTTTGGATAACGGTATGGTGTAGTCATGACAGGCTTTGCTCCTTCTTCTAATTCAATTACATGCTTAGAACCTCTTTCAGGAGGTCTTCCAGGAGGTAGGCTTCCAAAGACTTTGCTCTTCTTTGAAAGTAAGGCTTGGATATCAGGATGATATTGCCTCTTCTCTTCCACTGGATCAGCTGGTAGACCATACACTCAGCTGCCCACTCAACTTGATCATGACGGATCAGCCTTTCCATTCTTTTCAAGGACACAATTTGAGGGCCCCCATTTGACATCCCTCTCAAAACAACCTTCTTTCCATCAGCTTGAAATTTCAGCTCCATTGTTTGTAAATTCAAAGTGATCTCTCCAAGAGATCGCAGCCATTGTATTCCTAACACGGCATCGGTATCACCAATACCCACAACATAGAAGTCATCTTTTACTTCATAATTTCCTATCTGAATAGAAAGGTTAGGAATTTTCTTAGTGCATGACATGGTGAAACCATCAGCTACCATTACTTTGAATCCTTCAAACTCTTCAGTTTTCAAACCTCTCTTTGTCACCAATCCTTCATCAATGAAGTTGTGAGTTGCTCCAGTATCAATTAGAGCAACTATTCTTTGAGATCCAATCACTCCACGAACCTGAAAGGACTCATTTTTCTGAAAACTTGATAATTGTGCGAAAGCACTACTATCTCCCACCTCATCGGACTTCTCTTCTGGAGCTTCTTCACCTTCACTACTTGCTGATTCGTATTGTTGATCAGACGAATCAAATTCTGATCCAAAATCAGAATAGCCCTCCATTAGGTTTGCTTTGCCTCTTCCATAGCAACGGTGACCCTTAACCCAAGGTTCACGGCAAGTGTAGCAAACTCCATCTTTTCTAAGCTGTTCTTTGAGCTCTTCTGACAACCTTGGTGGAAACTTCTTTGGCAGATTTGAAGAATGTTTTTTATCCTTCTTATGGCTGAAAGGTTTCGAATGAAACTTAGGCCTTGGGGCTGCCAACTCCATGCTCCTTGCCTTCTTAATGGCTTCATCTAAAGTTGGTGGATCAAAGGCTTTGACCCATCCTTTCAAGGGCTCCATTAATCCTTCTACAAAGAGTACCACAAGTCTTCTCTCAGTAATGTTAGGCACCATTACTGACAACCTTTGAAAATCAGCCACATGATTTTCTAAAGATCCTTTTTGTTTCAATTGTGCCAATTCTCTGAATCTCAACTCTGGATCTTTGGTATCAAATCTCTCGATCAGCTTGTTGGTAAACTCATCATAGGTACGAATGAGGTTATGGCCAAGAGTGACCAAACCATGAGTCCACCATTCGTGAGCTATCCCATCCAAATGCAAAGTAGCAAATTTGATAGCATCTCCCTCTAGCATGGGTCTAAGAGAGATAATTATCTAGCTTTTGCACCCATGATTTAGCTGTGCACTTATTACTACCATCAAAATGCTCCATAGTTATCTTTCCCAAAGCTTGGTAGAAATCATTTCTAGGCACCATAGGACGTTGCTCATTCCTTCCTCCATTTCTCTGACTCCTTTGATTCATGAATTGATCAAAGGTCCAAGTACCTCTCAAGCCAAGAGGTAAAGAAATGTACTCCATGTAAGCTTGACGTGCATCATCAGCAAAGGTTGGTGCAGCTTCAACTAGTTGTTGCTCTTCCATTGTCGTGAAAACGGAGAAAAGAGGTCTAGAGGATGACCCACTAAGAATTGCAGATGCTGACCCACAACTTTGTTTCTAGTATTCACCTCAGGACCGCCATTGTTGTTATTCCCATTAACTCCACTGCTTTCTCCAGTTGAGTTATTTTGGGGCTGAATGATATTCTGAGCTGCTTGCTGGTCCAACTTGGACAATAATCGGGACATCATGTCTATCATCCCATCAAACTTCTTCTCAACTCTGTCCCTCTCGTCATTAGCTTGCCTTACACTGTCTGACATTATTTCAACTGTCTTTTCTGTGCCTTCCACTGTTTTTCCAAGATCCCTCAATGCTCCTGAAAAAGTCTCTGCCTCTGGAACAAGTGGGAACTGATGTTGAGTTCTGGCCTGACTTCTGGTGAATGGTCTAGTGACTCTTTCACTCATCCGACAATCAACTGCAAATTGCCACAGGATGGCAAGGTCTTCTACTCTGATACCACTGAAGGCCCAACCACTACACCAAAAGACCGGCCTGTTAGTAAGGGCGGCTACCCAGGGTGTTAAGGGCAACAACTAGGGAGAAATCTTTCACCACCGAAGAATCTGGGGTCTTACGTAAGCCCGCCAGATACGTGGCCGTCGAGACACACCCAACCGCGCACGAGGACATTACAAAGAATGTGCACTCAAGATTCCGCTGAGGGCGAGGTGCTAACATATGACGGAGTTATTAATTAAACTGAAACAAATAGGCGGATAACCAGCCATGAAGATACATCTATCTAATTCATCCACTATGGCGGGCATCCACTGGAGAGTGGGGATTCACCACTTGAAAGTGGGTACAATGAGAGCTACAATGTTTATTCTCCACACTGGCGGTAAACCATCCAGGGGTACTTTAATATGAAATTAAACAAGTAATTGCAGCAATCACACTGGTTGGATTGGTACTACTAAATCACAACCTTACAATTCAAGAGTCTGCAAATACGAGTATTACAATGATAGAAAATGAAGCTAAGAAGAGGAGAATGAATTACAACAATGATTTAACACTTCAAAACTGAAGTAATAGGCCAAAACAGAAAACTAATACAATCTGATGTAAAAATATGAGTTATGGAATTTTTGATCAGGAAATTGTGAAATCAATAAAATGCTCATAACTTCATCAAATTACCTCCCTTTCGAATGAAATTGAATGCAATGGACAACTGGAAGGTAGGCGACCAAGCTAGGATGAAGAAACAACAACAAAGACTCTTTGTGAATTTAGCACGAATCCCAAGACACTTCAAAAAGGTACGGCCCTCCTTGAAAGGGCAATTTTCCTTTAAAAATCAGACTCTCAACTAAAAAATCTCAAACTTGGCATGATGAGTCACCCAAGGTCAGCAATTCAAATGATGAAATGCCCAAAATCATATTCAGACTGAAAATAAAGCTATGAATCAAAATCACCTTTAGTTGTAGATGAATCAGCAATACCAAAATTGATAAATCTCCAAAAATTCTCCAACAATCGAGCTCAATCTGCTAGTCTGGATGAGAAGCAGCAAAGGCCAACTAGGTGTTATACTTCAAACACAAAATTGGTTAATGGCTAGGAGGTAGCATCCTCGAAGCAAAATATCACTTGTCATTTTGACAGCATAACAGTATGATAAGCATAATGGATCGTAAAAGCTAGAGCAAAGCTTCCATTTTATAAAAGATCAGAAAAGAAGGTACGCCAATAGTCACCAATGACTTTTCAAATTTCCAAAAAAACCTTCCAACTTCTCAAAATGGCGTCCACTTTATCAAGGCACAAATAAACTTTATTTTTAAAAGAATATCTTCAAGAAAAGGCGTCCACTTTTCCCAAGGCATTAAAAGAGTTGAAAATATTTAATTTATCCTTCATGAGGGCATCCCCCTTCATGACCACCTTTGAAGAACAACTTAAGTTATTTTCCTAGACCAAGGGGTCAACTGCAAATTATAACATTAATGCCTTTATTCACCAAAATAAAAACTTTTAGAAGCCAGACTCGAATTGCATTAAATGCTCCAACTGAAAATGAAGACCTTGAAGACTGATAATTGCATACTGCCCAAAAATAGAATTTACTAAAAATAGTAAACTCCCTGAAAAGCCATAGAACCTCTAAACATGGAAACCCTAATTTACCTCAAACAAGCCTACAGGCTTCTGGAATAGGCTGATGAGTGTCAGAACAGATCACTGATGAGAAGGGGACATTACAAACAGTAGCAATATGACTCCAATCACCTCCAAACTCCTCAATGACAATGCAAAGAACATCCCTTGTGCTTTGACACCTCCCAACAGCCACCAAACATTAGAACAAAACTAATATAGGCAAGGTATACAGCAGCAACCATGCCCTATGATGCTCAGGAAATGGTACGGCCCCAGGAGAGAAGCGACTAGCTTAGAAAATTCAAATCTTCACCAAACACTGCAAGTGAATACTCAAAATGGGGAGCCTTGAGCTAAGAATTCCAATAATGCAATCCCAGAATGAAAACTTGAGCCAATGAGGGAATATGAGCAAATTATCAATTTCATCCCTGTGACTAGCAAGTACAGAAAATCCACAGAAAGATTTCAAATGCTGGAAATAACCACTCCAAATTGATGTCAAATCAAAGCCAAAATGATGCAAAGCATCCACACACAAAAACCTCAAACTATCACATCAAAATAGTCGAATATTTTCATTTTCAATCACCAAAACCCCTAAAACTGAACTTTGTGAAGCACTATGTGATCCCTGATTTAGAATCACTCACAATTTGACTAGGGTGGATATTTCACCACTGAAACCAACCCAAACGAAGAGGGTTTTCATCCTTAGTTCGCAGCCAAAGCATTTTGGAAGAAATCCGACAACATTTTGTTATGTTGCCAAAGTGAAGATGTGCGAATGAGAGCCAAAATGAGATTATAAAGAGATTAGGGCAATAGGACTTGAAAAGTTTCTTAATTCCCTCCTAAAAACCCATGCCCTTCCTTTCCTTTGAAATTTTAAATATTTTTAATTTCTCTTCTCCCTTGGGCATCTCACACATGAGGAAATATAAAATTAATAAATCTTTTAAAAACAACTTAAGTTGTATGCCTAGGCCCAAGGTGTTTTTTGAATGACCTCTCACCTCCTCAACTTAAGTTTATAAAATAACTTTATAAAGCAACTCAAGTGACTAATTAAATCAATTAAACAATACAACCTTAGGCTCTCCAAACCATATGAGAAATAATGTTGTTGTGTGCACACTAGCCTGGGACCAACTCCCCAAAAATGGCTCACTATAAATAGCACTGCTAAAAATAGTAAGTATGCACCAAATGCCAAATTGAGAAAAATAGAAGACCACTAAAGAGTACTATGATCAACTGAAGATAGCAAACATCATAAACCAACCACTACTAAAAATAGAAAGATGCCAACCACCACAACTACCACCATTGCCAAAAATAGTAACCCAGTGCTAAACTACTACTGGAACCACTGCCAGAAATAGCACTTACTAAAAATAGGATAATGCTAAAAATAGTAAGTGACTCCAAACTCATTTCGAGCACAAACCTGGCAATCGTTGCAACTTACTAAAAATAGTAAGTCTGGAAAAGGTTGTCAAATGCAGATGCATGTCATACCATTGCAAAGCTCTCTGAAAACCCAGAAAGAATCCAAAAATCAATCCTGCAAGCAAACTCCTTATTGAAATGCATGTCACTTTCATTAAATGCATGTCACATCTCTCTGAAGCTTTCTGAAAACCCAAAAAGATCCAGAAAACACACTGTCAAACTCCTACATGCAAACCCCTGAATCCACTAAAGAAGCCTCCTAGAAAATAGGAAACCGTAATTCTGCCTCTGACTAGCCTACAGGCATCCAGAAATAGGCTAACAGTCACTGGAAAGTGTAGTGCTAAAAATGGGGACATTACACCAATCCCCAATAAAAATATTTGCGCACCAACTCAAATAGTAAGACACCAATCCTACCATATTACAAAGATATGATATGTGGATCTTCTATACAAATTACATAGCTTGCTCTTGATCTGAACTTCCTTCAAACACTCTCCTACACAACATATGATCTTTTGATAATGGCGCACAATGATTGGGATACAACTCCCATTACGTCACCTGAAATTTCCTTTGCTCACCCTATTACTCTCACTCCTAAACTATGATGATTAGTCATTATACACATCCCATTATATTAACATCATTTCATGTTGTCCAGGAATCCCTTAACACCATCAGCAATTAGCCAAGTCGACTAAGGTGCACCTAAATTCAAATTTGTATGAAATGTGTAGCGGGTCAATCCTAAATCAAATTTATTGTCGCCAATAATACATGATGTTTTGTGCTTCCTTTAGAGATCTTAACCTGGACCTATTTCATCTTCACACAATTCCTCCAACTAGTGCACACTTCCCTTCTCCGGCACAAACACTCAAACATTAGTTATAGTCATCCAGCCAGCACAAATAACACTCTGTAACTTCTAACTATCAGTTTGCTAAAGCTCAACCTATAAAACTATAGAATTTGATACAACATAGGTAGCTTTACTTTAGGTCCAAACCACAAGCTATAGAATTCAATTGCGTAGAATGCGAAGCAGGATACTATCACAATATAATATAGTGCATGAGTATAAATCCATAGAATACTACCGCAAACACTTCCAAACTACTTCCACCACTTGGAATAGATACAAGCATAATATTTTAGGAATACTACATGCAGTCTTTGTAATAACCCCGACCCCTTATCG
>VDFB02052459.1:0-26969 GCA_007258455.2 Sequoia sempervirens
AAGTTAGGGATTAGTGACATGCATGGAGTTCCACTTTAGTTTAGTTGATTATGGTTCGATTATCTTCAATTGCATGTAGTTAGTTTTAGTTGAATGCTAGTTGAATTTAGTTGACTTGGAATGCATAACTAATGACTTGAGTTGCATGACAGATAACAGGCGATACATTCAGTTAAGTGGGGATGATCAATCATGCATGATATTTGCATGAATGGTGGAGAGATATGTTTTAGTTAACAAAGATTGACTTGGACCCACCTTGGGTGCCCAAGTTGGCATCTTGGAGTTAACACTTTTGCATGAGAAGATATTTTATAAGGTTGAGTTAAGTGGGCCCATTCTTGGGCACCAACTTTGAGGAGAAGCTTACAAGATATCTTCAGAATCAACCCATTGAGTTATGACTTTAGTTTGGGACGCCCAAATTAATGGACTTGGTTTGACATTATTTTTCATGGAAGAACTCTACTTGCTCAAGAATGGCGTAGATATTTGTGAGGATCTTTATCCTCTTGTAATTTTCAACTCTTTGGAGTTTACAATGTTCATAATTTTCTATTTATTGCAGCAAGTTGAAGAGAGTTCAATCAGAGTTTATTGCAGGTTGTGAAGAAGAATTGTTGAAGGAAAAAGAAGCATCTCAAGCAAGGATTAATAAAGAATTATTGTAATCTTGTTCTAAGGTTAAATAATACAAGCACTATTGATTTTGGTGGTGGAGTTTTCTCCCAAACGGATTTCTCCATGGTATATGTTGTGTCACTTCTATCTTCTGGTCTTATTCTTCTACAATCTCTTGTCTACTTCTATAAAAGGTAAAATGAATCTAAACAGATAATCATATACAAAGAAATTGTAGCAAAAAACACTCATTTAGATCTACAATCTCATAGTTTTACAAAGTTTTAAGCTATTTAATTACCTCCATTTTCAACAAGATCCTCAAATATGATATTGAGGTCAAGCCCACAAAGACCGTCTGAGGAAGAGGACTGTGTGAGTATTTGGCACACGATGAAGAAATGGCAGCTAAGGAGGAACAACTCAGCTTGTCCTAACAAATGAATCCTAGTTCGAAGGCTGCTAGCTAACAAACAGGGTAAGATTCATGCATACCGAAAAATATCCGTTGGGCCTTCCTTCTCAGATTAGAAGATTTTATAGATTGTAGAACAACGGATATGCACTCGTTGAAGGGGTCCTTTTCAAAAGGAACTTCAATGGTGTTCTACTATGGTGCACAACAGAACAGGTAAAGAGAATTCTTGACACTTTCCATAACAGTCTCGTGGGCGGACATTTCTTTGCAAAGACCACTGCCATCAAAATTATGTGTGTCGGATATTTTTGGCCTACACTATTCAATGAATCACACTCTTTGGTTAAGGCCTACAAGGAATACCAATTCTTCACCAGAAGAAGGAAAAACTCAACAATGCCCATAAATCCAATAGTGGCAGAGGAACCTTTTGCACGATGGGGCCTCAATTTTTTCAAGATGATTAATCCCACCTCCAATGTTGGACACAAATGGATCCTCACAGCTACAGACTACTTTACCAGATGGACCAAGGCCATGCCCTTGAAGAATGCAACGGAGGTGGAGATTGTGAACTTCCTCAAGGAATTGGTAACAAGATTAGGCCCGCCAAAGACCATCATCTCTGAAAATGCTAAGGCTTTCCTGGGCTCAAAGGTATGCCAATTTTCACTCAATCATAACATATTCTTAAAAACATCTTCAAACTATTACCCACAGGGGAATGACCTAGCCGAGTCAACTAATCAAAATTTATTCTGACTGATTAAAAGAATCAGGTTGGAACATCAAATAGAGTGGCACAAGAACCTTCGGGCAATGCTTTGGACATACCACATAACTCCCAAGCAAGTCCTCAAGACTTCACCATACAAGTTAGTATATGGGAAGGAAGCGTTACCCATCTACATGGAAATTATGCATTACAATTGCTCAAGTCTCTAGAGGTGGAACAAAATGGAGCCATGGAGGTCCAATTGGCCAAGTTGTTGGAAGTATAGGAAAAAGAGAAAATGAACAACCATGTCTAACCACCAACGGTGGTTAAAAGGTGGTTTTGTCCTACACTATTCAATGACTCACACTCTTTGGTTAAGGCCTACAAGGCCAATTCTTCACCAGAAGAAGGAAAAACTCAACAATGCCCATAAATCCAATAGTGGCAGAGGAACCTTTTGCACGATGGGGCCTCAATTTTTTCAAGATGATTAATCCCACCTCCAATGTTGGACACAAATGGATCCTCACAGCTACAGACTACTTTACCAGATGGACCAAGGCCATGCCCTTGAAGAATGCAACGGAGGTGGAGATTGTGAACTTCCTCAAGGAATTGGTAACAAGATTAGGCCCGCCAAAGACCATCATCTCTGAAAATGCTAAGGCTTTCCTGGGCTCAAAGGTATGCCAATTTTCACTCAATCATAACATATTCTTAAAAACATCTTCAAACTATTACCCACAGGGGAATGACCTAGCCGAGTCAACTAATCAAAATTTATTCTGACTGATTAAAAGAATCAGGTTGGAACATCAAATAGAGTGGCACAAGAACCTTCAGGCAATGCTTTGGACATACCACATAACTCCCAAGCAAGTCCTCAAAACTTCACCATACAAGTTAGTATATAGGAAGGAAGCACTATTGCCCATCTACATGGAAATTCTCGCTTTACAATTGCTCAAGTTTGTAGAGGTGGAACAAAATGGAGCCATGGAGGTATGGTTGGCCGAGTTGTTGGAAGTACAGGAAAAAAGAGAAAAGTCCCTAACAGCCATGTCTAACCGCCAACAAGTCGTTAAAAAGTGGTTTGACAAGAAAACTTCAGACCAAGGTCTTAAATGTGGATACCTAGTGCTAAAGTTCAATGAGAGGGCCGCAAAGCCTGACCAACATGAAAAATTTGATAGTTTGTGGGAAGGCCCTTTTAGAATAATTCAATGTAGGCAACATAATGAATTCAAATTAGAAAACATGGAGAAAGAAGCATTGGGGATTCCAGTTAACGGAATCCACCTCAAATTGTTCAATTAAGCTTTATTAATTGTTCTACTTGAGTAAATATGTAATTACTATAAATTTTCTTTTGTTCTTTTGTTTGACCAACCTTTTGAAATGAACCCATAGGAAAAATTCAAAAAGGAACTCAAAGAAGCAGAGAAACTGAACCCATAATGCAAGAAGTGAAAATCAAAAGAGACAGGAATTTAATAAAAGTTCTATAGTCATTAGATGGTATCATATAATTTGATATTACACTTCCAAAATGGCTCTAAGGCCATACTTTTCAAGTGTATCTATATATACTATGCAGTTTTTTCAATATATACAACAAAGCCTTTTCTAGGTATATATACAAAAAATAGATGAAAAGTGTTGATTCTTAAACGACAGCAGGAGCATCATCAACAATGGCATCTAGAACAACTTCATCACCAGGATCATTAACAAAAGTGGTAGGATCATTAATAGCAACAACGACCAGTGGTGGAGGATACACCAGGTCCTCGAAATCAATATACCACTCCACACTGTAGAACAACACCACATTGTAGCAGCGTAGCAAGAAATGGCAGGCATGAGTAACCCTCTGGCAGTGATCTTCATGTGTCAGAATGTGAAATCCACTCAAGAATGACACCCATGACACCACTGCATCCTCTTCAATGTGTTTGCAGAGGTCGCTCGCTGTAGGAAGACCCAGGCCATACACCGCATTTGCCACAATTTCTCCAAGGTCGCCAAAGTAGCGCTTTGGGAATATTTCCAACGTAAGTCACTGGATCATTGGCCCTATATCAAGCAAGGATGCAACAAAGTGAGAGAAAATGTCGGTATTGACCCTATACTTGTCTTTGTACTCTATACAGTCCCTACCCAACACCCACTTCATTGCTATGATAGCTAACGAATGCTTGTTCTTCAATATTCGCTTCAAACGCCTGTTAGAAATTTCACCTAAGAAAGCTCTCTAAGACTTATTGCTAGTGAGCCTAATTGGAGTATTCATGACTCCTAATTCTACCCAACTACTAAATGCTAATTCTTCCCAATTACTAAGTGCACTTTTGATGTTGTCTTAGGGTCTATTTATAGAAATATCTAAGGTACCTGCGTGCCATAAGCATGATGCTAATTGAGTGTTAACTCAAAAATCCCACCAAGAGCCAACTCAAATTTCCCACCTAGTTGCATCTACTATGTATGAATTGTTGCATGTGAAGTTAAGAAGAAGTAATTAAGTAGCCAAAATCGGTGGCAATTCCAAGTGATCATCCATACGGTCAGGTGTTGATGTGTCATGCTGTAAGCATTTTACAATTTCCAAGGAGGAACTCAAATCTGTTCGAGTACTCATTGCATCTTTGGCTTAATAATTATTTTTAAGATATTAATTTCCAATCATGTGAAAGGTTTTATACGCCTTCAATCATTGACTCAATTTCCCAAGAAATCATGTCGTAGGACATGATGACTAACTGTCATTATGAATTGTTGTCTTTTCAAAAGGGCAAGAAATTCATTTTGCATGAGCAAAGGAGCTGGCGGTACATGCCAAATTTAGTGCAGAAAGGAAACCATTTTCTACAACTCTAAGTCGAGAAAAAGCTAAGTGTTGCATGCAAAAGAATAACATTGTGAAAAGCTTCCTGAGTATGCTATTCAGTGCAAAGAGTTTTTTAGTGCAGAATTGCTAAAGAACACAAGTGAATTGCAATAAGTTTGAGCACTGTAAAAATCCATAGAACGCTAAGATGACCCAAAATCCTTAGATGGAAGCGCAAGGTGAGGTGACCCAAAGCTTTTTTGATGCCATGCGTGCAACACCCATATCCAATATTTTTTAGTGATACCTCTTACGCTTTGCTTGGGATACCAGAGAAGCTGAAGTGGATTTGCATGCGAGCCGTGGAAAAGAAAAAAACTCATAGGGACCAAAACCAGATAATGGAAGAATGGGATAAAATTCATGATCCCACCCTCAAAACTAACCCTAAGAGTCTTAGGGAAGTAGCTTGCGAAAGAATGAAAGTGGCCACTAGAAAAAATCAATTGACATACAAGCTATGGTTTTGTGGTCTCCCGCAATATATGGTCCCTTTTGTGCATTATTGTTTGGAGCTAGTTCATGAGGGCATTCAACATTTCAACCCAAATATCGGCGCCATTAAAGGCCAGGAGCTGAGGGTTATAATTAATGAGGATGCTATCAAGGACATGTTGTGCATCCCAAAAAGGGGCTCTAGAGCAGAAAGGATGGAGTCATTTACTCCAAAAAAAGGGGACGATTTTTGGAGAACTAGAGATTTCGCTTTGGATTTTTATAACAAAGAAACTCGAAGGCCTCAAGAATATTTGGAAAAGCCACCAGAAATTCCAATCACGCACAACGCTTTTAACACAGATATGTAGGAGGCCTTCTCTATGATGGCTTTTGTTTGCGGCATGGACAAGGAAAATTCCAAAGAGTTTCAACTGGGTTTGGGTTTTCAGCTGAGAAAACAACATTTCTTATTCTGGTATGACTTCGCAGAAGTCATCATCTGGGAAATGCTGAGCCAAATCAAGGAATACATAACACAACATAAGCTCAAGTTTCCTTTTCTCCTTGCTCATATGTCTTTACACCTGAACCCTGACTTCTTTAAAAAACATTTGAGGTTAGCTATTTTTGATGAAAAGGGAGTAAGAAGGTCAATTTTTGTATGGATTCCCCTCCTTTCTACAACATATGACTATTATGCATTCTCGAATTATTTCTTCACTCTGATTCTGCAAGACTTTAGCAAGGATGGCAATCTTTCTTGGATTTCTGCCGACCAAACGGGGTGGATGTAGAGTTTCACTCCTAGATGCAATTGGTTTCTTAGAGAATATTTTACATTCATTCGGATGTGTGACTTTACCGAGGAGCCATTCTGACTCCCGACATGCATCACAGATAAGGTGTTGGCCCTTGAGATGTTTCAGCAAGTGTTAGTTATTAACAATAAATTTTTTGGAGGGAAGAACAAGAAAGGGTTTTTCTTCTGCCCTTTGACTTTCAAAACGGTGGTAATGGCAAGGAAGCAAACACATAAGCTACTAGAAGAAAAACTAGCTCATCTAGGGATAGTATTGATTTGCAACAAATGGAATATAACCCCGACAATGACTTAGAAAACATAAATGTTTGGGTAACTCATAGCCCCCGACCTTACTAGGAAAAGCGACAGAATCCCCTGTTAGAATAGGATGATCTATTTGTAGACCTAGTTCACATTCCTATAGAGGATAGGAGGCCGAAATGACTCAATTTCTATTTCCCTTTGGTGAAGTTTAATGAGAAGCGCCGAATGGGGGCCACTCTTCGCAATGAATTGGTCAAGAAGTGGTTGTGGAGTGAGGAAAAGATTAGAGATTTCTAGATTTATCGTTAGGAGATCCAATGCCTTGATGCCCTGTTCCAAGAGGTATACAAGGATGAAATATTCAATACTTTGTGGAATAGAGTGCATGATTATACCAACGCAAGTGATGATGAGTATATTAACCTAGATGAGGCTAGAAAATATACATGGAAGGGGAAGGAGGTGAAGACAACCCTAGAGCAGAAAACTAGAAAAGCGGTGAAGCAACCTAGCATAACTACTCTGAGGGTACGGGTGAATATGTCACATTCGGGAGCCTCATAGACATGCACATTGGCCGTGAAAAGACCTAGAGTAACCCAAAAACACCTAGCGGAGGTCATAGAGGTGGACAATTCCCCACCTGACAAAAGGAAACACACAGATGCAACTTCTAGAGAGGGTTCATAGGAAACTGCAATAAGCCAAGGATCAAAGTCCTCTGCAACTCAAGTATCTTTCACTCCCCCTCTTCTTGCTTCACAATCTTTGGTTTCTCCTGCTATCTCTACATTGCCTGCCACTTCAAGTGTCAACCCTTCTTTCTCTGCTTCTGCTGCAATGGTCACAAGAGGTTTCTCCCAATTCTCCCAAGCTAGGCAATTCACTTTTACTCCCCCCTGGGTTACTCCACCTTTCATCAGAGCACAATCCGCAACTGCTATTGCCACCCATTTTTTTGTAATCAATTTGGCTCTAACCTACCTTTCCCAACAAATTGAGTCTGTTGTACCTCTGCTACTACCACCACTTCCCATGAGTCCTTCCATCACTTCACAGACTGGGCCTTGGTATAATATTCACCCATTCTCCCCACTAATAGTCTCTCTTCTGAAGAATAAATTTGTCAGGACCACTACTCTCTCATTCCCTTTTCCTCTTCCTCCCAGTGCACCCTTCGCAAGCGAGCTGATTAGATCACCAAAAAAAATTATGTTAGAGGGAGAGAAAACAAGAGCAACACAGGCTCTTAGGCTCTAGAAGCAAAGGGACAAAGATGCTAAAAATTCGGTCGAGCCATAGGTGTGAAACATTTTCAATGAGGCTCAATAGTCATTGCATTTTGCAACCATACATTTGAATTTCATCAAACCGCAGGGGGAGATGCGACTCAAAGATTAAACCATCCATGCTATGGTACTTGATCTATGTGTGGCCCGACCACAAGATAAAGTTGAGTTGATGGAGGAAACCCAATGTGTGGTGACTACCAAATTTCTCAAGTCTTGTCACCAACTGAAGAAGAAGGAAGATGAGCTAAAAAATGTCGAGAGGATTGAGGTCTTATTGAAGAAGGACAAGGCAAGGGATGCTGAATTTGCACGCTTGTCTCAACAAGCGCGGGTGGAACAAGCTAGACTCCAAGGGGAACTTGCAAAGATCCAATTCTAAGATCCCAACCTGGTCACTAAACTATAGTAGAGAAACTAGGAGTTACAAGACCAATTGGCATGGGGTAGAGGGAGAAGTGCAACAAAAGACCAAAGAGCTATGGCAACAACAAGCTCAATTGGAGCAAGAAATAAAACAAAAGGACATAGACTTCCAGGGCCGACAAGCTCAATTCGAGAAGGAACTCTAGGAGGTAAGGCTCTCCCTGGAAAGGGAATTTGCAACCATAAGCCAGGCTGAGGAAAAATGGCTTGCCAAGTTAAGAACCCTATAGGAACAACTCTTTGTTGTGGAAAAAAGGATTGCAGAATTCACACAAGATGTTGGATCAAAGGATGTCAAAATTGGTCTTTTGAAGAATCCTCCCCAACCCCCTGCTGCCCAGTCAGACCTCTTTCTAGTAGCCCAACAACTATATATTTCATATTGGGAAAAAGTCAAGGTCTTCTATCCGACTCTTCAGTTGGTGCTTCAGTTCATGGAGGAAGCAACAAGTTTGAGTAGGGAGGTTCATGAAACAATTAAACAGTTCCCACAATTCATTGCGGAGAGGGTGCCTAGAGTAGAAAAATTGCTAGATAAGTTATACACGATGGCAAATGATGACCTCGTGAATTGTAGGGATTGAATACAAAAATTCAATTGCCAAAACAACAAAAGAATTCATCTGTTGCCACACAACCATCCTCCATGCTAGCGATTGCTTGACAACACTAGTTCAAACTATGAATAACATATGGGAAAAATTCTCCCAACTAACTTAGATAGGCTTGCCCTCCTCGTTTCTCTTTGATGATTCGGTGGCCACAACAAAGTAGATTGCAACAAAGATTGAGGAGAAGTAGTAGGACATATTCAATTTTCAGAGCTTCAGTTAGTCCCCTACTACTGAGGATATTGAGGGCATCACTCATCAGATAGCATGGCTGCTCTTTCAACTCAATTCCAGGACTGTGATATCCATGAACCTGCCATTCAAAGAAGTAATCGATCTGCATGAAACATCAGAGAATTTGTGCGCCATATCAATGCCATATGAGGCCAACTAGCTTCCTCTACAAACAACACTCTCAAAGCTCTAACTCCATCATTGAATAAGGCTCTGGTCTTTGAACTAGAAATTTTGGGTTCCTTGTTCCGCTGATGAAATGTCCCTGGTAGTCACCAAAAACTTTGGATTTAAAAAATCCTTTGAGCTCCCTTTGAGTTGATTATATTTGTTCTAAGTTCGGCCTGCACCCTATACATTTGAATATCTCTGGGCCCCTTTTTGAAGAGCTTCACTCGCTATCGCCACATGTCTGCTATGTGCTCCTTGCAAGGATTTCCTCCCTTACTTCTCTTTTGAGCCCCAGAATGCTTCCACGTCTCAACAACACGAGCCTTTAAACACATGCTTCCCTTTGCTTCTCTATCGAGCTCCACTCGTCTACCATGTAGCATTGTTTCACGGACACTTTTTGGTAGACCCCACAGTCAGTGCTGGTAACGAAGACTTATCCACATGTCTTCTCCACAGGGATTTTTCATCACAAGGAAAGAAGAATCAACAACAAGTCTTGCCCTATCACCACGTGTCCTAACTGACTTCATGGGTGAGCAACACATGTTTGCACAAAATTTTACTGCTTCTACACTGGGACTGTTGTGCAATATTCACACACACACCCCGCTAAAGGCAGGGATCCTCTTTTACCGCTTTGCTTTCTTTGTGGGTTTTTCATAGGGTCCTGACTTTGTCCCCTTAAGGGATGGGTCTTTTGGTTTGGTCTCATTTCACCCTTGTGCTTCATGTTCAATTTGCATTTTGATGCCCCTTGCAACATGTGAATGATGCCTTTGCTCTTTGGAATGGTCCCCCACTTGAAAATTCTGATTTTGGGGCAAAATTGGCTAAGTTATGGAGAAATTTGGTTAATCTGAGGTACCTTATATTAGCCAAACCTTAGTTTAGTTAGCTAATCCAAGGGACTTCGACCTCTTGTCAAATCATCGAACCCCTTGAACTGTACTACCAGAAATTAATGGTGAATTTTTATGAGTTGTTTTTTGAAATAAAAAGATAATTAGTCGGTCATTTCCTCATTTTGCATTTTTCCACTGATAGGTTGAGTGAAGTCTTCCTCCATCTTGCCCTTGAATCGAGCTATTGCTTTCAATTTGCATGTTCTTGAGGATCATTTTAGGGTTTTTTTATTCATGTTCTAAAGTTTTCAGGCCATGGACCTTTTTTTTCCTTATTTACCCTTTTGAAGTCCTTGTTATCTTATAAGTCTTTTACCTAAAGTTTATCTTTTAAGGTCACCAGTTCCTCAATTTTTGTAACCTTTTTCATGGGTTTCCTGAGTTTTATAACTCATGTCACCACTTTCTTTAAGTTTGTAACCTAGTCGTCGGTTTATCAATTTTCGTAACTTTATGTGTTAGCGACTTAGATCTTGCCATAGTCTGCCCCTGTGTTGTCTTCAAGCAAGTCGTGGAATCAGAGGTTACCATAACCAATCAATTCTAGATTTTGGTTACCAAGTTACGAATCCAAGTGACCTGGTGACATGCCTTCTTTTTTACTCATTTCAAGGCATCGTACAATTTGGAGATGTCTAATCATATTAAAGAACGTACATCTTTTAAAGCAATTTCCTTCTTTCAAAAATAGGGAGTCAAGTATTTCATAAATGCAGTACATGCAGATGTGATGGAAACTTAAATGCAAGGTGGCGGGATATCTGTACCTATGTTTACATATTATTTTTCATATCCATCTTTCTCATTATTTTAGTATGTTCATCTCCCTAAAGGTTAAGAACTTATGCAGACTGCTATAGGGAACCACCTGTTGAATGTGAGAGACACAGACATCAAACCTCTAGATTTGAGAGAATTGTGGGAGCACTTGGAGAGTGAAGGAGTTTCCACATTGAATGAGAGGCTTGTGGTGAGCGATTTGGCTAATGTTGGTGGAATACCTAAAGCGGTAGATTGTTTTGAACTTGTGGTTGCCTGCGCAAAGAGGTACGTTCCTAAAACACAAGAAATTAGAGCAGAAGACGAGTCAATGGTTATCAAGGTCACTCTTGAAGTTGTGTCTCAAGCTCTTGGTCTCCTAGTAGACCTACCATTTGAAAAAATGTTTGTTGCAATTGCTGATGAATTCTTCAAAGAAAAAGAAGATTGGTGTAAAAATTTGATGGCTAAAACCTGGTTGAAGTTTGAAAGGAAAGGTAAGTCCCAATTACCCCCTAAGCTTAAAAAGACACATTTTGAGGATGATATTTTTAATGCCATTACTCTATTACATCATGTCATTGGTAATGGAGACTCTGAAAGCTTTGAGGACTGGATGTGTTTATTTATTAATTGGGGTGAAATTATATGTCACCATTTGAAAGAGTAATTGTTGAATTATTAGAAGTGCGCCACTTTTCACATGTGCTCCTATCTAAGATATCTTGTTGCCAGTCAAAAAAATGTTTGGTTAGGGTTAGAAATGAAGGGTGCACCGGTACCGAGCATGCCTATATACAAATTTGTTTCGCAACTCACCAAACGGTTTGGAATGGAAAATTATCGTCGTGATATTGATGCCTTCTTAATGTATATTGTCAGGAGGATGGAAGGGAAATTAGAAGTGCGCTTCTATCCGGACTCCCTTGATAATGAGATATGGGATTTTTTACATATAGTTTGATAAATTTTCTTATTTAAGGATTGGAAAATTTGAGGGCATTCCATTGAAGTTGCCCAGATACCCAGATGACCTTATTGCGTTTCTAGAAGTCTGCAGACAAATGGCCGAGGTAAATGTTAAATATTTGAAAATGGGTAAGAAAGGGTATTGTTTTCCATTAGTATTTTCTTCTTTCACATGCAAAAGTAATCAGGTTGCTAAATAGGCCTGTGAGGCCTTGAGACAATTCAATTTTCCTAATTGTTTTGGAAGAGCCAGTTTTGATAGTAAAGGTTTCATCAGACAAAATTGTCATGGTGGGAGCTCCTATGTGCATATTCCACATATTGAAGATTTCTGGGAGGATTGTGTTAGTGAATTTGACGTTTTTAGAAGAGACAATATGAGGTTAAGTCTTAAACAGATTCAGGATTTTGAGCTGCCCCTATGCATCCCAAAAAATGTATTTGAAAATTCAATGATTCTCCATCCTGACTATGGTAATTTTTTGTCAGGGTTTTCCATATGTGTTGATAGGAATAAGGAAGAGTGCTCTGATATTCATGAGTGCTCAATTTCAGTTATTGAGAAGACTTAGGATTGGCTAGCTGGTAAATGGAAGTAGTGTGTGGGTTCTACCCATGGTTCAAAACCTTCAGGCAGAAAGGAGACAAGGTCATCAACTCAAGCTTTGAATGTTACCTCATCAATAGGAAGACTTGCAGATAAATCATCTGGATCAAGTTCGTAGTCATGGGGAGATGGAGAAAAAATAGAGGATGGTAACCTCCTCTTCCCCTAAGCAAAGTTAAGATCAGGATAAGCTCACAACTGCAGATTTTGGGAATATTTTCCAAAATATTACCGATGATAATGTTTTTCCTCCTTTGTCTGAAGATGTACCTGTCCCATCTAAAAATCTAGTTAATACTCCTCACAAACAACAATTTCTTATTATTGGAAGTACAAGTGACAATGCAACTACAACATCTCCAGGTTGGTTGAAAAAGGTGGTGGAAAAGAAGAGAAAATCAATTCCTTATGTTGTGGTAGAAGTTGATACCCTAGCCAAACTTCTTCAGGGTTCTGCTAAGCCTAAAAAGGCTAAGAAAATGTCTAGGATAATAAATGATGAGGTCTCGGTACATTAGTTGCTGGAAGTGGCAGACCCAATAGGAGAGTTGAATGAAAATAAAATTACTGCAAATGATTATAAGATCACTCATGTGGATATGGGACCTGCTACCTTTGAAGGGGATGTATACCATTCCGGTTTCTCTGTGGATGCTCTAATCAAATGTGCCAAGAGTGAAAGGAAGGAAAACATTAAATTGCAATCTCAAGTACTCGCTCTTAGCCAGTTTATTTCCTCTTTAATTGCTACTCCTGTTGTTGAAGACAACACTAGCTCTCATATTGAGAGCGTTGATTCTAAAACTCTGCAACAGGTTAAAAGGAGCATGATCTATTCAAAAGGTGCCAATGAATGGATATATATAACCTCCCAGAATGCTTTATTATACTTCGGTGAGACTATTCCTTTCTATTCAAAAGTTAGTTCAAAGAGGAAGGAATTATTAGTAGAACTGCATCATATGAGAAAAGAACAAAATACTCTTTTTGTATTATCCAAGGAAGTTACAAATTTGGTTAATCTAGATCCAATTACATTAATTGGGGAGAGAATTGTGAATGATCCCAAAGAAGTTGATCCAAATTGGGCTATTTTTTTGGAATGGCGATTAAGCATATATGATAACCTCATCAAAGAGACTAATACCACAATGGGGCAATATTTGGATATACTAGTTGAAATCAAAGAAAAATGTCATAATCTGGGTGTAGATATCATGGATGAATTTCGAGAGAAAATTCTGGAATTCAATGAAATTGTTGTGAAATTCAAAGAAACGTATAAAGAAGAAATATTTGAAACATCCACAACTACTTGTGAATCCTTCTCTAAACTTGGTAGAATGGAGGTCTATTTGAAGTCCTACAAGACAACACGGGAGAAAATGGATCAAACTGTAGTTGATGCTGAGAGAAACTTAAACAGATGGAAGAATCGGTTACAGATAACTACTACTCTAGGTGGAAAAAACATTACTGCAATTATTACCAAGTACCAAGAATACAGAGTGAGGAAGAGGGAAAAGGAAAAGTCGCTGAAAACTAAGAAGATCGTGGAGGTTGAAGATGAAGAGCGTGGAATCATTGAAGAATGATGCTTATCTTTTTTTAGCATCAACTTAGTTTAGCTCTTTTTTCTTGTTTATTATCTTTAAAAGACTTTATTTTGCATTATGTTTAAATAGTTGTCTTCAAGAAACCATTATTTGAAATTCATTTTCAAGACTTTAAATAGTGTGGGGCGGGGAGAGCTCTCTCTCTCTCTCTTTGGGAAAACTTTGATTTTCTCAAAAGAAAGAAAGTTTCTCTAACATCTTTTTCTTTCGATATGAATATTCTATGGTGAATTATGCAAATATAATCTTTGAATTACAGTGCATAATCTTATTTTGTTTCTATGGATATGTCATTAGTGTATGTTTATATTGAAATGGTTGTCGGTATGGAATTTCTTGCTGTGAAATGTTGATTTGTGAATGAGCATTTTATGGTATATTTAGAAAGTTTTGTGATCATTATTATTGAAATTGATATTGTTTGAATACACCTTTCAAAGATTTCTAGTTAAAAGCATTACCTTTATTTGCTTTATGGTTAAAAGCAACACAAATTTAAATTCATTGCATATCATATAAGGTAGCTACCACCTTGTTTAAAAGTAGAGAATCGGAATAGAATATCATCATATCTAATTCAACTGTTGTTTACATTTGTCATCTCCATGGGTGTTAGAATATAGAGTTAGGTGACAAACTTGTGAACCAATAGGTTTATAAAGGCTTCTTGTTGGCTCACCATCACATTCTCCATATCGAGCATCCATTTAAGGTATTTCTCTGGTGATTTTCGAATGGCTTTGCTTTATTTTGTGCTTCATTGGTGTTCCTATTGTAGCAAGTCATTCATTGAAGTTTGGGGCTGAGATTTAAATTGATTTCCTCCTTATTGTTTTGAGTCTACGGGTGCGTTTTCAAGAATTCAAGAATGTGGGTCTAGTTTGTTTTCATTTGAAATCTTGGAGGTCATCGGAGTATTAGGGTTTAACCTTGTGTTTCTTTCTTGCTTCTGTTGTTGAAATCTTGGAGGTGTTCATATTGGTGTGCCCTGGTATCATTGGCCTTGATTAGTCTCGAGACGGTAATTCACAAACCCTAGCTTTGTTTTCCCTAGCTCTGTGTGTCAAACTCAAATGGTGAAACAATGCCAAGAAACTTTAAAATGATTGGTGCAAAGTGATAAATGAACAATGACTCAAAGATGATCGTCTGCTTTTGTGTGTTCGGTCAAACGAAGACAACACTTAGAAAAAAATCCACTATGGAGGACGATTTCAGTTAATCCGAGGTAGCTCGGATTAGCCGAGATCTAATCCGGCTGGCTAATCTGAGCCCTCTTGGATTAGTCGAACTTTCTACCTATTCACAATTTCACTATCTCGTGTCAAAACAAGTCAACACTTAGGAAAATCTTGATCCATCCTTTCGAATGTCGAAATGCCCAATGCACAAGCTCACCCCAAATTCCTTAATGCATTAACAAATTTCATTCTTTGAGGATTGAAAGTTAAAACATGAACAATATGATGAAGTTCGGCTAATCAAAGCTAGCTCGGATTAGCTGAGCCTTAATATGGTCAAAATCCAAGCCTGCTCGAAATAACTGACCCCCACTGTGATTACCTTTGGAGCTCCAAAACAATCTCTAGTTCTCGTAGGAATTGAATGACAAGTCTCATGTAGTTTGAATTCATGAATGATGATTTTCCATGCATTACCAATGATGTTGTATTATCACCTCTTCAATTGTGAATTCATTGCAAATAGACTCCTAGGTATATGGCATTCACCCTTTGGTATTAACTGGTTGGTACATTGGTTCATTCTTATATCTTTCAATTAGATGATGAAATGTATTTCTCCTCTTGTATTATCATTTGAAGTTCATAGTGGTATCCTTGATTTGTACTGTAGGGGTATTCAACTTGTACTAACAAATCTCATGATATTATATTGGTATTTGCATTTGGGTAATTGTGGTTTATTTTGCAGATGCATGGTGAATTAAGTCCCAACAAGAAGATGAAAGCTTCTTTGGTTCAAGAAGAAGTCAAGAAGAGGGCTAAAAGAATGAAATGTGATTTCAAAGGCATCTGGCCTGAATCTAAGATTGCTTCATCTTGGGCCAAGATTGGAGACACAAATCTTGGACATGTGGACTATGATGATTTCCATCAAAGAATGTTTAGCAATGCACCAACTCAGCTAGCACAAGTGATCACCCACACTGGTTTGGAACAGGTAGCCAGATTCCCTCTGACACAATTATGCTCAGAGCTGGTTCTAGAATGTACAAAGCACTATGACTCTAGAACAAGGATCATAATAGGGCCACAGGGGAGAGTTATGGTCAATCTCACAAAATTATCCATTGCAGGAGTTTTCAATATTTCCTCACATCACCATTTGATTAAGGAGATAAATATTGGTGAAGCAATCAAGTTTTATGATGAAGATCCTAATAGGGCTTTGGAGATTATGAACAATTCTTGGATACTAAAGCCAAAGCCTCATTATTCCAAGTTGCCCAAGAAATTGCACTGAAGTGATTTCAAGATAGAGTACCATGATATAATAACCCTCTTGGGCAGGGTAATGGGAGTTGAACAAGCTCACATCTTCCAATATTGGATGTTCTTCCCCATCACACAAATTGTGGCTAATAAGCATTACCATTACGCGAGGATCATAAGCAACAACCTAGATGCCCAATTGAGAAGTGTGTAGGAAACAGATAAATTCACCATGACATCATATTTGGTATACATGTTGGCAAGCAAAACTAGATACAAGGGCTTGAGCTGCGAGGGAACATTAGGAAAGCAAAGAATTTGGGAAGTATATCCTCAATTATAGTACAAGACATCTAATTACAGAAGAGCAAACAATGATTTCTTCATGTTTATTCCAAAGTTGTTGAAGAAATCCCTTCATGTCCGAATAACCACAGATGCCATGGACTTAATCAAACAATATGGGAAATGGTTCATACAATTTCCAAAATTTACGTACATCCGGGTGCAAGGATCTCCCATTGTTCCACTTAGGCTACCGAGGTACCCAACCAATAAACTTCTAATGCTAGAGCTGACAAGGAAAATGGTTCCCTTTGAGGAAATTCTATAGATTGATCTAAAGAAGAAGGGGTTAGGAGCAAAGTTTCCATTGAGGATTGGGACTTTGGAATCATGCCCTTCCATCCAAAGTACCCAACATTCTGAAAAGGAGATGGAATAGTTCAAGCTTTACTCTCACACAAACATAAATCATTTTGATCCATATGGTAGAGCCATGAAGTAGGCTAATATGACATTCCAACATGTAGACCATATTGAGGACTACTGGACAAACTATAGGCATAACTTTGATGTTCCTAGAAGAAGGTTCTCTCGAATGCCTCTCAAAATGATAAGGTTGTACAAGATAGTGGAAGTTCTTGATCAAGTGGAAGATGAGGAGGTGAACTTGGTGCAACAACATGATTATGAACCCTACATAAGCAATCCTTTGCCCTAGATAAAATGGTCTGAAGAAGAAGCAATGGATCTTGACCGAATAATTGAGCTAGTCAAGGAATACTCAAGGCAATGGGTGAGGCAAAAGGTGTAGGAGTTGGAGGCTGATGGCACCAAATTCACGTATGATTTGATGGGAGATATGGAGTCCCACTTTGAAGGAGTAGAAGGAGAAAAGGATGATGTCTTTGAGTCTCAAGGAGGTGAAGGACAAGAAGGTAATAAACCAATGACAATAAAGAGGAGAACTAGAAGTCAGACATAGATGAAACAAGAGGAGAAACCATCTCCCAAGGCCAAGAAGACTCCTCAAGTGAATACTACCACTGCAGAAGGAGAAATACCTCAACCAGTGAGAAAAAGGAGATTGATTACGTAAAGATAGAAAGCAGCAAAGGCTAGGAAGGGTGATGCAGAAATTGATGCTTCTTCTTCAATTAAGGTTGTGGAGATAGATAGTCCTGGGGAAAAACCCCAAGTATATGTAAGGAAAATTCCTCCCAAGCATAAAACATCTCTAATAGAGGAAGCAAAAGAAGTAGAAGAGAAGGTGCAAGATGAAGAGGTTCCTGCTACCGATAATCAAGAGGAAGAAGTGAATACAGGGATTGATTCTCCTCCTTAAAATGTACAAACATCAAAGGAAGTTGTTCGAGAAGAGGGAGATATATCCAATGACCCTGAACAACATGAATCAGAGGATGATGAAGTTTCTACTCCTACTAATGAAGAATGGAAGTAGATGTTGCAAGAATTGGGACAATCTGACTTGGGTACATGAGTTGGGAATGTTGGATCTTGGGTAATTCAAGAGAAACAACCCAAGTCCCTAGAAAAGGAGGTCATCAATGAGAAGGAAAGTCAACCTGAGATTGAAAAAATAGTTGACAACCCACAACAGAATAAAGATGAACTAGAGATACCTTCTATGGAGGTGAATGCAGAACAGTCAATAGTTCCAGAATGGCTAGAGAAGAGGACAAGTAAGAAACCCATAATTGTGCTAGAGGAAGCTCCGAGTTGGGATAAATTGTTGGAACAATGGGGCCAAGCTAAGCAAAGGAAAAGAGTAAGAATGACTTCAAAGATTGCATGAGATGAATTCAACAACAGAGTTGTTCATGTGGTAGTACCTCCAGCCGATAAATTCAAGGATGAAGTCATGCCATCTGATTAAAAAGTACAAACTATCAATTTGGGGCCAACTACTAGAGAGCAGGAAAAGGAGGAATTCCAAGAGTCTTCTCAAGCAATCCTGAGAAGGATGGACAATGAAAATACAAATAAAGAAAAACTCAAGAAATAAGTACATGACGTCTATAGGTATGTTCAACATTTGATGAAGCCATTACAGGTTGTTGGAGGTGAAAATATATTTCTAGAAGGATTGTCGCCCAAAGAGGCAATTTCTAAAATTGAAAGACTGAAGAAATCAATTCATAATACTCAAGAGTGGCTTCAAGATGTTAGTAAGAGAGGGGATGAAGCAATTGAACAAATTCTTTGAGTTCACACCAATGCTTCTGATTTTCTAGAACATACTTCTCAGTTTGTTGCTGACTACGGGAAGGTTGATGAATCCACTACTGAAGAGTTAAAGAAAATTCTACAAATACCTAAAGACCAGTTAGCCAAGTTAGATGTCTTCTCCCGAGATGAAATTGGTAAAGTGAAGGAGTGGATTGAAGTCTAGAATTATAGGAAAGAACTCCGCAATAAAGTATTGAAGAAAATTATGAAATTGCAAGGGAAAATGAAAGAGATTTATAATAGCTATGTTAGTTTCTTAGAAATAATGACCAGGAGAAGAAAATTTGGCCAGAAGAATTTGAAGATTGACAGGTTACAGGTTTGGTGGCATGAGGTTTATGTCCCCTCAGATAATTCTCCAATAGCAAAAGAGCACCTAGAAGATGCAACCATCTATATTTCCAAGCTGGATAAATACCATGAATTGGAAATTAAATGGAATAAGGTGATTCCACAATACTTGGAGGAATTTAAAGGGCATAAAATAAAAATTAAATTTATTATAGTGCTAGACCTAGCATATGTAAATGAAATATTGGAAAATTTTAAAGAATTGACCAATAAATTGGAGGCTGACAAGGAAGGAGAGGTTGTCCAAGTTGCTGCCATGTAGGATTCTCGTCAGGCATGTAGGGAGTGGAAAATTTTAGTTACAAACCAAGGATGGAGCATGCCAGAGGATTTTAAAGCCGCCTAGTGGCCCCACTGATGGTTTTGGAGTGTGATTTTGACTTTATTCAAAACTTTTTGAAGCCAGTCAAGCATGGACGACCTAATATAGTAAAGTCAGATGCATGTCTGACTGGGTTCTATGGGCCATTATTTCTGGTTGCCCAGTGGGTTCTTGGGCTATAAATTAAGGCTCTTGCTTCATGTTTAGGGGTTAGACATTGCTAGAAAAAGTTAGACATCATTGTAATAGTTGTAGTTGAGCTAGAAGTTAGAATTTTCTATGGGAAATTGCTAAAAACATTGAGAATACTGAATTGTTGCAGACATGGGTGAATCAATATAAGTAAAGACATTGTCTTTTGGTGATCTTTCTTGTGTTGTTTCACTTTGCATGGTTCTAGCTATTCCATATCTTTGAGATTGCTTAAAAGTTATCAGTTGCATGTTAGATTTTAGAGTTAAATTTGATGCAATAGTGTTTTTGGTTTAATATTTGAAGTGTCTAAGTGATCTTCGGGTCCATACTTTTAGCAGCTTGTTGATTGTAAGTTGTTGTGCAAAGTTAGCCTGGGCCTTGACTTTGTGTGTTAAGTTCGGTTGTGGGTGTTTATTCATTTCAATCATTTGATAAGGTTGGTTTGTGTGAATGCTTATGATTTGAAAATATTTTCATTCCTTAGAAGATTGCAGTATTTCTATGATACTGTAGGTTTAATCTAGGTTTAGCAAAATCTAGTTTTAAAGGATTGGTCTGCTTCAAATGTTGAGTCATCTGCATTGTTGATCTTAAGATTAGTTTAATTTCTTGAAATATCTTTGAAACCCTTTTATCTTTTGCTATTTCTTTTAAAATTTGGGTTAGTTTTAGGATCAAAAGCTTTAAAATATTGTAAAATATAATGTGTTTGAGACTTCCAATAATTGTTTTGTAAGGCCCCTTGTGATTACCAACATTTTCACATACTATATGAGTTATTTTTGCATTTGTAAAGACCTAACATTAGAGACCTTGGGGTTATCTCTTGAGGTTTGCTGATATAGATTTACCTTTCAAGAGAGATAAAATATCACATTCTATCTGAGTTGTTGCTATGCATAAAACACCATCAACAGATTGGTGCTAGAAGGAGGGCATGAATAAGCAATCTATAATCTCTCCCGATAGATTTCAAAGAAGAACTAGATCAACACCAAGAGAGGAAGACTTTCAATAGTTACAAGCCCCTACCAGGTCAAGAAGGGCTAGAAATAGGAAGGAATCTCCATCTACAAAGCCCTTTCTGTCTTCTTCGTTATTCCCACCTACATTTGACCATTCATCATCTGATTCTGAAGAGGTTCTTGTTCAATAGCCTCAACCAGTTATTAGCTAGCTGCTACCACCTCCACCACAACAACCCATGGTTTTCTTGGTAAATAACCTGTCTCCCTTAACCTTCAACAACTACAATGCTATGTTGAAGAATCCTGAGCATTTTTTCTCCAAATTTCATATCAATGATCCCAATAGGATAGTGAAGGAACACATCAGGTTTTTTTAGACTTGTCTCAGGGATAGGGGAATCAATCATGAAGATGTTGCATGCAGACTCTTCCCTTATTCCCTAGGGGATGATGCCTTCTATTGGTACAACCATCTACTCGTTGGGTCAATTCATAACTGGACTGAACTAGAGAATTCATTTCTGCAAAATTTTAAAATCCCCATTAGTGCTAACAAGCTGTATCTGCAATTCACTAAGGTTAAAAGAGAAGTTAATGAGCCTATAGGTTCATTTAATAATAGATTTCATCATGCATATACTAGGTTGTAGACCCATTATGTTGTAGATGATGCCACAACTTTAGAAGTCTATTATGAAGCCCTTGATATTCTTACAACCACCTTTCTAAAGTGGAGGCCTAATCCTTTGAATAGCTTGCTTGGGGCATATACAGAAGTAGTCAAGGTTAGTACTAATTTGAGACAACATTTTTATGGACCCTTGCCATCATTGGGACCCACTGCTCACCCAGGAAAAATTCAAGCTCTCAATCAAGCTCTAACCAACCATACCCCCATTATGAACCCAGTGCCACAGCTGCCTTTAGTCCCACATCTCGGTCCTCCAATGAATCAAGCCCCACTGATGACCACTTATCCACTGATGACCACTTATCCGCAATAAAGTGTCAATCAGCCTCTCCACCCACAACAATAGGCTATTTTCCCCACATACTTGCAGAATTATGAGGTACTGAACCAGTCCATGAGTTCAGGAGTAGCATTTAGGTACCCTCAGAACAATGTGAATTTGAGGCCTTATACTAATCCTGACAAAGAGAGGTTGGATGATCTAACTGAACAAGTGAAGAAACTAAATTTGGAAGTGACCTATCTGAGAAATCAGAATAGTCAACTTCAAGTTGCTCAAAAGAATATGCAATCTAATTACAATAGGGAAAACAAAGATTCTACACAAGGATATGGGAAAAAATTTGATAGAGGACAACAGGTTGGGCAACATTTTGACAAAGGACCATCAACTAGACAAGGATTTGAAAGAAGAAAACCACCCAGGCATAACAAGACATGGAATACAAGGCCAAATAATGGAGGTGTCCCCACTCCATTGGATCAACCTCATAATCAAGAAAATCCCCCAAGTGGTGTGTATTTGGCAGAGGCAGCTTTATCCGGATGGTGTAGGCTTCACAAGACAAGCCAACATTTTGAGTTGGATTGCCCTGAGTTTCAGATTGCTGCATCCATCTTCCAGTATGAGGTTGAGAACAATTCCAATAGTCAGGAGTTAGTACCATCCATGCCTTATGACTCTTCGGTATTGGTGTTGAATCACACCCCTTTCCCATGAAGTGAAGAGAATGGGCCAAAAGAAGAATCAAGTGATCAGAATGGTAAGGCAGAACAAGTGTGTAATGGAGAAGAAATTTCACAATTATTCAATGAAGGAAATGAAAATGATAATGGTCCCTTTGATGAGGAAGAATTTGGTATTGAGGAAGTACAAATGTTTCAACAACCTACAAGAAAGTATGACTTGAGGAATAGGCCAACTAGGGGCCCACAAGATGGGGGGCCATTCACTACTTCCATTCCTTCGAACAACTTCACAATGCTTCCTGATCCCAATGCTAGTAATAATCCATCCTATCCTTATGTGCCTACACAATACTTTTCAAAAGGGGGATCGTTTGACCCTTCTAAGGGGAAGAACACTGACAAGGGCAAGGAGAAGCTCCTAAATTAACCTAAGGATGTTCATGCTGATATGGACATGGGACAGTTAGGGGATTATGTGGCTAAAGAACTCAAGAAATTAAAGGTAAGTATTTTTTCCTTCGAGTTGCTAAGAGTTCCTACTATTAGAAATGCAGTTCTAGGAGCCTGTAGGCCAAATGTAGTTCCTCAAGAAAAGATAACTAGTGAAGTTTCCAGAAAGACCTCTAGTGCTCAAGTTTCAAAAGACTAGGGCCAATCCCAAGTGCAATCTAGGGATAAAGGGAAAGAAAAAGATAAGAGTCAAGTGGAACAAGTTGACAATCAGCTAAGTCTCTTTTAAGGTAGAACGAAAACTCCCCCCTTTTTTATTTTTATTCGCCTTGTTGGGGAGAATTTGCATAATTTCTTGCTAGATTTAGAGGCTTCCAAAAATGTTATGCCATTTGCTATTTGTAGAGACCTTGGGATCACTCCTCCAGTCTCTCAAAAGAAAGTCACGCAATTAGACAAGACGAAGGTGATTGTGGTAGGAGAATTAAACATGATTCCCATGCAAATTGCTTCAGATCCTAGAATCCAACAAGTTATTAATATTCAGGTGGTAGATATCCTTGATACTTATGGTATGATCCTAGGCAAAGATTTCACCAAGGCATTAAGTGGGTATGTATCAATGGATCATTCACATATGTGGCTCCCATGGAAGGGAGCACCAAATCAAATAAGGATTGAAAGAGAACCTAGAATGAAGTATGTAATTACTGAATATCAGAATACTTTGAATGAAATATTAGTATCAGAAGTTGGTATGGGGAACTACATTTTGGAAGCCTCTATTTCGGAATCAGACACAAAGGAAATCTTCATGTTGCAGAGTGCACCAGTGGAGCTCACATCAAAACCCAACAGTACTGAGGCATTGGTTGAGTTAGCGGAGGAGATTGAAGACCAAGAAGATGGTCAACTCAGTCTATTGGATAAATTTTAGGAGTTTATCTAGAAATGCATAGAAGATCAGATTCAATTGGGAAGAGATAAATTTTGAGGAGCTACTTCTCCCGAATTGGTGTAGAGTCCATAATGTTTCTCACTTGGAGCTGGAGTGCTGCTTATGCCAAACAACAATAGAGAAAATCCAGAGATGCATCAATCCAACTCCTGATGTTAGGATAAATGTAGAAAGTGTCCAAAATAATGCTAAAGGTAAAGGTTCAATGCCTCCCAAAGAACCTCCCAATAGCAGTAAAATGGATGACAGATCAAAAAAGTCACGAGTTGCTGATTATTGGACACTGAGATTTGATGGATCAAAATCAAAGCAAGGTGCGGGAGCCAGATTTGAGTTGATCAACCCAAAAGGTAAAACCCTTTTTGCAGCCCATAGACTCCAATTCCACTGTACTAACAATGTAGCTGAATATGAGGCTTTAATACATGCATTGCTTATGGCATTAAGAAAGAAGGTTAAGATTTTGCAAGTATTTCAGAGATTCGAAGTTGGTAGTTAGAAAAGTTAGAAAAAAATACTCATGTCATGAAAGAAGAATAACTAACTACAAACATAGAGTGTGGGACCTTATCGAGGGTTTTGATGCATTTAACATTCAATTGATACCCCGTAGCAAGAACCAAACAACAGATTCTTTAGCCCAAGCAGCCAGTACACTGCAACCCTTATCACTTTCAGGATTGAAGAAGTTTACTGTAGAACTCACACCAATACCATCAGTGCCTAACAATGTAACTAATTTTCAAGTGTTTGAAGATGATAAGCATATCTTGGATTTTATCACAAGCTCTGACGTCTTTACCTCTCAGATAATTGATGAAGCAGAGCCTCAAGAAGCAAAAATGGACCTAGAAGGGGTCCTAAATCTGAAGACCAACACTATTATGAGAGGAATGGTGTAGCTGGAGAGAATTTTTGATCTAGATAGGATAAAAGATTGAGAGCAGCAAGCGAGAAAGGAATCCACTAATAGTCAGTGTGATACATACAATATGGGAACTCCAAACGATGTTAAGAATATTTTCATTGGCAGGGTATGTACTCCAAAATAAAAGAGAGGAATCATTGATGCATTACACACCTATCAGGATGTAATTGCTTGGAGTTATGAATACTTGAAAGACATATGACACCTCAATTATTACACATACCATTCCCCTCAAGCTAGGTGCCAAACCATTTAGACAAAGACAGAGACCGATCAATGCCTTATTGGAACCTATCATTTAGAAGGAGGTACAAAAGTTATTATCTGCTCATATCATATTTCCAGTTAGGAACTCAACTTGGGTTGCTAACCTGGTTCTAATGAGAAAGAAGAACAAAGAAATCAGAGTATGTGTTGATTTTAGAAATCTCAATCGTGCATCAGAAAAGGACAATTATCTAGTCCCATCACTAGATGAAGTGCTACAGATTGTCAACGAATCTCAGATGATGTCTTTTCTAGATGGGTATTCTAGATACAATCAAGTTATGGTGCAATATGAAGACATGCATAAGAATGCTTTCACCACAAAGTGGGGCACTTTTTCTTATAGAAGGATGCCTTTCATATTGATTAATGCTGGAGCAACCTTCTAAAGGGCCATGGACATCTCCTTTAAGGACATCATTGGTAAGTGCATTATTATCTACATGGATGATTTGACTGTCTTCTCCAAGAAACGTGGTGATCATATTGTAGACTTGTGTAGAGTATTCTAAAGGCGTAGGGAATTTGGTATTTCACTTAACCCTAAGAAGTGTATCTTTAGAGTAACTGAGGGAAAATTGCTTGGCCATGTTATTTCAGAGAAGGGTATATCCATTGATCTAGAGCGAATAGAAGCTATACTAAAGATTCAACCTCTAGCTAGCAAGAAAGAGATAATTCCTTCTTCGAGAAGATTAATTTTGTTAGAAAATTTATTACTGTCTTTGCAAAAATAGTCAAACCGTTGAATGCCATGTTGAAACAGGATGTGAAAGTTGAATGGAGTGTTGAAGCAAAGGAAGCTTTTACGGAAATTAAGAGGGGCAATAGCTGAATCCCTAGTATTGGTGAGTCTTGATTATTCCAAGCCTTTCTACATATACTCATTCACATCTGATCATTCCTGTGCAGGCATGTTGACTAAAAAATATGACCAAGGGGATGAGCACCCCATAGCCTTCATGAGTGCTCCATTAAAGGATGCAAAATTGAGATATCCTAGTGTAGAAAAGCAAACTTATGCTTCGGTCAGGTGTGTGAAGAAGTTCAGACATTACATCTTGAGGAATAAAGTTTATGCCATAGTACCCAACCCTGCAGTCAAGCTCCTACTGATGCAGAATGAACTGGGAGAACAAAGAGCAAAATGAATTATGATGCTGAAGGAATATGACATCGAGATACAACCCATGAAACTGGTGACAGGGCAAGGATTAACTAAGACAATGGCTGAAATAGGCCCTGATCTCATGGCCCAACACTATCACCTTCAGGATGTTTCTCTAGGGGGATGGTATGATGACATTATTTACTATATCTTGAATCAACAATGCCCCAATCATCTCAATACAATACAATGGAGAGCTCTACGTTTGAAGAGTGATGGCTTCATTCTGAAAGGGTCCATTTTATACAAGAAAAATTAGGAGGGGATTTACTTGTGTTGTCTTGGAAAGGAGGAAGATGAAAGGGTGATGAATGAATTCCACGATAGGTATGGCATAGGCCATGGCTCTGCACTATCTACTACAAATCAGATCCTAAGGGTAGGATACTACTGGCCAAAATTTTTCAAGGATGCACACAACCACATAAGAACTTGCCATGTGTGTCAAACGACAACAAGTAGAGAAAAGTATGCAACCCTTCCTCTCCAGCTAATCATAGAGGTAAAACAGTTTGCGTAGTGGGGTTTGGACTTTGTTGGTCCAATCAATCCACCCTCCTCTGCTGGCCACATGTACATTCTCACTGTCACTGATTATTTTACTAGGTGGACTAAATCTCTTGCTTGTAAACAATGCACATCTGAGGTGGTAATCAATTTTCTCGAATTAGGTATTATTAATCGCTTTGGTTGTCCTGTTGCCTTAGTTTGTGATAATGGTCTTGCATTTGCTTCATTGAAATTTTTTGGATGGGATTTTGATCACATAATCATCATTAAGTTTTCTTCCAACTACTATCCACAAGGAAACGGTCTAGCTAAGTCCTCAAACAAGAACCTTTTGACAATCATCTGTAAACTGTTAGAAAGGAATCCAAAAGACTAGCACACCCAACTTAGATTTTCTCTTTGGGAAGATCGTACTAGACATAAGGCTTCCATAGGAACCTCTCCTTATCACCTTGTGTATGGATTTGAA
>VDFB02052460.1:0-36383 GCA_007258455.2 Sequoia sempervirens
AAAAAATGACATTTTTCCCTCTCTTTAGTGCGTGATTTGCAGATCTAGGTTGAAGATGTACATTTAGGAGCAAGATTGGAAAGATGTTGTCAAAGTTGTCACCATGTTTAGAAGATCACTAAAAGACACCTAAATAGCATAATTCAGTATTTCAAATCCATAAATTAGGTTGAGAAGCAAGAGAAAAGATAGAAGAGAAGATTCAGATCTTGAACTTCTAAAAAAGTTGAGAAAGACTGATGTGCCACTTCTTGCGTATGAGACCCAATACATAGATTTTTCTAGAGTTCAGTTCTAGACTTGCCACTATCATATTTATGTTCCTACCCAAAAAACCTAATCTGGGACTAAATCATCCGACCTGGTGTATGAGTCCTAGTGTGCTTTTAATTCAATATTTTTAGCATTTCATACCTTCATCCGAGCTTCTACAGGTTTCCAATTGAACCTCTATGTCTTCTCAGTTTACTGTTATTATTTACATTCATTTCTAGGTCATTCATTTGAGTTTTGCATAACTTTAGGTTTAGTCATTAAGTCTTCCATGTTACTTGTCTTTCCAATCCCTAGCTTGGTGGTGAACCCCCTTTTAGTCTCTAAACATACCCTACGATAAACTTCAAAAAAATTATTTCCCTTATTCCATCCTTGGATTGAGATCTCTAGGGTTTCCTTGAGTGAAACTAAGTGAAATAGACCCTTATCCCTTGTGTTCCATCTCCTAAAAGGTGGATCACCCTATTTCCTTGTTTTTATTTTGGTGAACCTTCCCTTTAGAACATTTCATTTTATTTTTAGAGTGCATCATATTCCTAGATCTAGCTTGTGTTAACTTTGTATTAGGTTTTGCATTAGTTAATTTGCATCTATGGTTTCTAAATTTTTGATTAGTGAAAGCGCATCTAGGTTGCTTTTTTTCATCTTGCATCATTGAATTTCATCTAAAAAATATAATTGCACTTGTCCTAAACATCATACAATCCAAAAAAACATAACAATCACTCATAATTTTTTGAAATTTGTGCAAAAACCCTAATCTAGGACTCATACGCCCCTCTACACAATTTAGTCTTAGTACATGTGCTTATGCCTAATTTATGGGTGTTTTGTGGTGACTTTTATTCACTATTCAAACCCCTGAAAACCCTGATTGGGAGTCATATGCCCCTCTAGGTGATTTAGTCCCATTTCATATTTTAAATTGCATTTTCCAGCATTAAAAACTCTATTTCTGTGTTTTAGTTTGATGTTGTTAGTTATCTGTTTCAGTTTGCAAATTTTTTATTACATTCATTTCATTGCATCTAGCTTAATTTCATTTGAATCAAAATTAGATCATAACATTTATCCTCTATTCATTGCATCTTTCATTTCATTGATTGTCCCTTGCATGATCTTGGGGCATCGACTCTAGAAAGGGGCCCATTTAATGCACATTTAAAATTAGGGTCCCAAGACCTTTGGAGGACAAATATGCCCTAGGTGGCATCTTAGTCTTGACCCAAAAATTAGAGACACACAACTAGAATCATTAAATTATCATTTATCCACTAATGTTTGTCGAGATTAGCTAGAAAAAGATATAGTTCATTGGGCTTGTGGATGGAAAATAGGACCAATTAAGATATAAATAAGGATAAATAAAGCAAGGTGGGCCCAAACTGTTAAATACCCAAGATACTGAGAGGGGGTGGTGAATCCGTATCTTCTTAAAATTATTGAACAAATACCATCCAATTACTCCAATGCATATAACAATAAAGATAAGTAAGAGCATAATAGAACATGAAAGCACACAACACATGAACACCCAAATTTTTACGTGGAAAACCCAAGAAGCGAAAAACCACGGTTAGAGTTAGCCCACAATATAGGATAACTAGTTTTTAATTGATAATAATGTCTTTCAAAATACAACTATAGTAAAGGTAATTGGATGCTTTCAATTAGTCAGCAATTGTAACATGTAGCAATTAAATGATTGATTCTATAGCATTAATCATTAATTTTATACAAACATTCAATAATATCAAGCGTGATTATAATTTCAATGTTAGAGTTCCCACCTTAGTCAAAGTTACATAAAGATGCCAAGTTCTTAATAAAAATAAAAAATGGAGTTTGGGAGATGTGATAGTCCCTTATTTCCCATCTACTTTATTAGGTTGTTTATCTTATAGATTGGAGAAATTTTTTTATCAAAAGGTCAGAGAGCTAAGTTGGAGTAATAAGGCACTATTTTAGGATACATAGGAAAAAAAATTAATAGTTTATGATTTAAGGTTTCTAGAATACAAGGTTTGATGTTGCTAGCGTCTAAGGTGTGTATACATAAGTATGTATGTCTAGAGATCTAATGGTCTCTTATGAGAGTGATAAGGAAATATATTTAAATTTCTAACTTATTTGTTTGGATTTTTTCCCTAGGTTATAGGGTATATTGTTCATATTCAAATATTTTTAGCTTAGGATTTATGGTATAGGGTTGGAGATTTATGGTCTACTTTATTTAAGGCCTTATAATTTATCATTTACAATATTCCAAGTCATAGTTTAGGGTTTATAATAAATTTATGTAATATTCATAGCTTAGGGTACAAAGTAACTACTTTAATAATATTTAGGGACAATTTAATTGATATAATGACTATTTATGGAAGCTAAAACTCACTTGTTAAAGTTCTATAATAATACCATTTATAAAACTCACTTATTTATGGGAGCTTCTAAGGCTTATTTTTTATGGTAGATATATGGCTTAACAATCTATGTAAGATTCAAGTATTTTATTTTCTTACTTATGATTTAGGGCTCATAGTTAAAGGCTTAGGGTTTAAGGTTTGGGGTTAAGGTTTTAATGTTTATGATTTGTTATCCAATGTTTATAGTTTGATATATTTATATAACTTCAGCTTCAGGGTTGAATATTTTTTACTTATAGTTTATCATTTATGATTTAAGATTGGGGAATAGGAAAAAAAATTATAGTTTAGGATTTCGGGTCTACAAACTTTATGGTATATAGTTTATTGTTTAAGCTATGTGGTTAATGATATAGGCTTTATAATCAATGGATTCTTAATTATAATAAATATGGGTTAGAGTTTGGTATTTACCATTTATGGTCAATGGTTTATAATATATGGTTTACAGAACTCAGTGTTTATGATTATGAATATAGCGTTGAATTTTTTCATTATGCACCATGTCCAAAAATTTACCCATAGATTGTACCTTTAATGTTGTAGGATGAGAGAATATATTGATGTGAGAGGATGTGAAATAAATTTATTAAAAAAATATAAATACTTTGACATAGCACCAAATCATGAACAATTATACTTAGTCAATGTGAGACAGAAAGGGTAAACCATGCTAGTTGATAAAATTTAAAATTTAAAATTTTAAAATATAAAGGTCAAGTTTACATTTGTGAGGTTGAGCTTGTGATCACAAAAATTGCACTAGATAGTCAAATAGTCAGGTTTGGACAATAATTGGGTAGGTGCATAAGCGAATGATAAGTGTAACAATATTGTGGGCTTGGTCCTAGATAATCAAATAGTTATATATTGAGTAAATAAATACTATAACCAAGTAGATGTATGGCTAAATTTGATAAGTGCAAAGATAAGGAAAATAAATGAGTATAAGCATATAAAGATAGGATGATGACTATATGGAGATACTGTGGAGATATTTGTGTATGGAGATACAATAAGAGTTAATTGTGGAAAAAATATAAATAGAGATATACTATTTCTAAAAGAATAGACCAATTTACACCATTTCATTATAATGAATAAAATTTTCACAAAATTCCACCATTACAATTATAAAATAGTCTCAAATAAATTTTGAATTACATACCTTCTTACCCTCACTATTTGACAACACGCTCTTTTCTTAACAGATTAAAAATCTGAATAAGTTTTTACCCCTTTTTTAGTTAAGCAAAATCACCTCTCTATAGATGAATTGCATATATTGAAGATCATTATTTATATATTTTGTGGGATTTTAAAAGTGATGATGTTTTATAATGTTGAATAGAACATTATATAAAGAAAAAAAAAATATTTTCTTTTATAAAATAGTTTCAATTTGTTTAAAAATATTGAGTTTGTTTTTAAAATTTTGATTTTTTTTCTATCAGTTATTAAGTCATCACAAAAAAACTGAGATAGAAAATAACATTATCTCAATTTTAAATAACCTGCTCTCATATTATTTAGTATTGAGAGTAGAGTAATCACATAGACACAAACACTAGAACACTGGAGAGAACTCAATATGATTTGTATTACTTGATTGCCAAACTAGTTACATTGATCCTCTTTTATAGAGGAGTTATCTTAGGAAGCTTCCAGATAATCGGCGCTCATAACATTTAATTTTTTCACTTGTTACGTATGGGTTGGGTGGTAGAAATCACTAGAATATTCATTAGGTGGGAGAAATTAATTTTCCAACACTCCCCCTTAATTTCGATCACACATCATTTTATCATTTCAAATTTTCAGTCTTTCAAGTTTGCAAACTTAGTCACTCATTCTTCAAGCTATCTTGAAGAACTTGTCCCATAAGATGATCAGGAAAAGGAAAAGGATGGGTCCCGACCTAAAGCCTTGTTAGGTACCCATTTACAATCACTTTTTTGATGATGGTCATCAAACATTCAAATTATGTTTTTGAAAATTCCTTGCTTGCTCACTGATCTTCTGATCTACAATCCGATTTCTTCCTTTTTGGAAGTAAGCTACTGCACTTTGCTACAAAAGTTTTAGTTTCATCCTATTCTTGATCATGATATTTGATCTTGGCTTCATGCACCTTCACCTTCAACTAATCTTCAATTCACTTGATTTCTATCATCTTTGACATAGGAACACTTGCACTTGAACAACCTTTCGAACATACCTGTTAACTTTTTCTAATTCGGTCCAAAACTCCAACCACAATTCATTTTCATGCAGTCTTTCATATATTCATTATTCCAATTTTTATTCCAACACATTTTTTTAGAATGGTTTTTTAAACCACACACACTGCAAGGGTGTAAGTCCCAACACTTATCCTTAGTATGACCTTTTCTATGGCAATGTGTACACTCAACACTTTTCATTTTTTGAACGAATTTTCTTGAATTTGTAGCATCATTTCCCTTACTTGGGACATATCCGAGACCTTCATACTTTGGCCTCATTGTTGGCTCAATTGGATTTTTCATTCCTTGTTCATTCTTTCCCAAACCTTCACCTTTATAACCCATTCTTTTCATGATTTTTAGGCAAACATTATTTTCACTAGTAACATTAATAGAATCAAATGTATTATCATCACAACTAACAAGATTCTCAGTCTTATTAACATGTTGTTCTCCATCACAACAACTTCAGCAAAAAAAATCATTTTCTTCTTTCAACTTTTTTATTTCTTTCTTTTGTGAGCAAATTTCTTCATGTAATCTCTTTATCTTTTCTTGTAAATTTTCACTATTTTTTTAACCTCTTCAAACAACTTGAGCTTTTCTTCTAGCTCTTTATTCTTCTTGTTAACCTCCCACAATTTTTCTATAAGTTCATCAATCACCTTTAGCTTTTCTTCTAGTACTTTATTCTTCTCCTCAACTTGAGACAAATCTTTCAAGAGTTCACTATTTTTTTCCATTAAAAATCATTCTCACAAATTAAATTTTTATTTTCTTTTAACACTCTTTTACTGACTTTTCCACTACAACGATTAACTTCAATTTTTTGGTGTGCCTTCAATTTCTTCAACCAAACTTAGTACGATTTATATTACTTGCTTGCCAAACTGGTTACATTGATCCCCTTTTATACAAGAGTTATCTCTTCCAGATAATGGGCGCTCATAACATTTAATGTTTTCACATGTTACGTTGGGTGGTAGAAATCACTAGAAGATTCATTAGGTGGGAGAAATTAATTTTCCAACAATTAGAAATATACTGGCTCCTTCGAGCCCGATGCGTTTTCTTTAAGGTTTCTATGGTGTTTCAACAAATACTGTGTGCCTTGTCCTCTGCTACCCTTAACAATGCGTTGTATTTGATATATTTTCTTTTAAAAGTTTCTGAGGTACTTTTTAACAATCCACTTAATGCGTAGGAAGAGCTGGAATGAAATTTGGATTAAGTGTTTATAAATCCTTTTCAATGAATGTGCTGTTGGGATGTCCCGTAGATATGGCATCCCTTGGAACGGGCCCTCCTTCCAACAACTACTGCATTTGCTTAGAATTTCTTAAAATGTTTTCATTAGATCCATTTTGTCTTGCGTGGTACTTACTACAAAGTGCATTTTCCTTGTCAATATTTCATGGCGCTGGCTGGAGAGTTTCTAAAGTCTTTTCTAAATTTCTATTATGTCTGTGTACTGTGTCTGATTTCCTCACATTCATTAAGGGATTTTTCAAACAGTTCATACGCCATGCTCAATGAGTACGTGGGAAATACATTTGCTTGAAAGTTTCTCAAGTATTACTCAACCGATCCACTCTGTGCACTGCCTGCTTCATTTGTCTGGTAGTGTCCAAATAATTTTCAACAATTTACTGAAACCTTTTCAAAGCCTTTATTTTGCTAAAAAAAATTTATTAGAATTGGCGTTATTGCTCTTCCTAGTGCATTGGTTACCCTCCTTCAGCTGGCACAAGAAAATTACATTTTCTTTGAGAGCTGCTAAAACCTTTCAATGCTCCATTTTGGTGTTATGCGCAGCAAGTTTGTTCAATGTGATGGTCAACAATTAATTCTCTCTTTCACAACTTTCACATTATGCATTATATGTGCTCTGTTCACAATTGTTTCACTGCTCATATTTGAAATTCATCCCCCTCATAATAGATTACTTCCTCTTCAAGAAAACAGTGAAATTTAATATAGTGTTATCAGCAAATTTGGCTTTATTTTATATTTCATCAACTTCAACGTCCAGACTATTAATTGTTTCCAATTGGCCATCCATTACTAGCAATTTACCATATATAGATCCTCGAGCTTCGACACAGGATTCTTGACGCTTGATGCTTGTCATATAAATACACTAATGCCAACATTAGTTCATGGTCATTTGGTCTCTTTGTGCTTAGACCTATATCATCACCTGTCTGCCCTTGTATGCAATATTGCAACACTTACTTCCATCACCACACTCTTTGCAACCTTTAGAGTATTTGAAAAACTTGCTCACACAATTGGCATAGAAAATATAGGGCCAACATATTAGCTCTGTTTTCATTATATCCTTTGTCACTAAAACCATTTTTATGCATAGGAACAAATGTCTTTAATTCATTCTTGTAGAAAGAATGCTTCTCATTCATACAAGTTTTATCCTTGACAGTTCCTTATTTGGATATAGTATTTTGCTACCCCTTTCACTTTTAAAATCCTACTTGCATTATGATGCTATGTGCCTTATCAAATACCTTATTCTCTTAAAATTTGATGTCTGGATCTTTATTAGCAACCTTTCCTTTCATAACTTGTGCAAGGCATGCCAGGCCCCAAATGGGTCCGACCTAAATTTTTTTCATTTTGAAACAACTTCTATGCTCAAATTATCCTGAGACGACTTCGGGAATGTATCTGGAATGAAAACATGAAATGGGTTTTCATCAAAACTCACCTTCAGGCACATTTGAAAAATGGTAAAAAATGACCAAGTTGGCTCTGGAATCTGCGCTGAAAGCTAGTCAAATGATCTCCTGGAGCAACGAAAACTTGCAATCTTGTAGACATCTAACTTGAGATTGTAATGCAAAAGATGGATCAGAGAGATCAATCACAAGGAAAAGGTTATTAATCAGAAAAGTTGCCTATTCAGAATTTTCTGCAAATGTCGCTGTTCTGAACCAGTTAAAACACACGAGATCACCCTATTGCAAAAATATCAAATCAACCCTTGAGAGGCTTCCACTGGAAACATAAGTTCATTCAGGTACACTGAACACTCGTGCAAGAGAAATTCGTTTGAATCATCACTAGTCAAAAGATTTGAGGTGTCAAAGTTGTCCACCTTGAAACACTGTTAGCAATGCAAATGCAAAACTGAAGAAATTGCATTTGGTTTTGATATACTAAAAATAGTAAATCAACTCGTGAGACTCTCAAAACTGACATGCGAGCTCATTTCGATATGGAGAATATAGAGCAACAATCATTTTAGCATGACGATCATCTGATTGCAAAATGCAAGTTCAAATGGGAGGCAACCTTGCAAAACTGACCCTCCAAAGTAGGTCATTTCGGCAGATCCTTCAAGTGCACTTCTGGAAGTGCACATGCAACATTTTCAAAATAGGCATCTCAAATTTGCAAAATTTGAGAGTGCCAACAGATGAGTTATAGATCTAGTGTATACCATCAACAAGTCTTCTCAGAATGTGAACAATCTTGAGATAGTTCGATTTGATGTTAGCTTGAGAAGATAACCAATTTTTGGAAAATTTTCAAAACGGGATCCTGTTTTGAAAATTTTCTAGAAATGGAAATTTTCAGAACAGGATCCCATTTTTTAAAAAAAGAGTTCCCATTTTTTAAATTTAGGCTCAGCATCCTATAGCTAAACGAGATCCCATTTTATAAAAATGGGATCTCGCGTTTTAAAAAAAACGGGATCTAATTTTTTGCAAGCCGATTTCATTTTTTTGCCTAAGGCAAAAACTTCCACATTTCATGGACTCATCTTCTTGCATTCGCCCATATTACATTTACAATCAAGGAATTAATAAAAAACTAAACTGTTCTCAACCATTAGTCTAATAAAGGGTGAACTATAAGGACCAAAAGAACCAATATACAACCCAGAAAAGAGATCAGTAATAGCTACTTCAACATTGATATGGTGAAAAACTATGCTCACATACGAACCACATCTCTTATGTTCCTCACTAATTCCCAATGAGAATATCTCTCCAAAGTCGTATAGTGCCTAAGTTTGAGTACATTCCAAGGAACAATAGATTTTTGTCTTGCAACTTTCTATGTGAGTGCAATACCCATTTCTCCTAGCTGACTATGGATTGCCATCGTCCTCAAGTGGGAAAAGCTAGAGGATGCGATGGGTGGTTGGATTAGGTTAATCAGGATTAGATTAGCTTAGGTGATTATTCGTTGATTTTTGACCCATTTGACTTGATTTCTTTGATTTATTTAAATCAAAAAGGGATAGAAGGTGATTTCAGACTTAATTAAATAAATGTTTGATTTTTTTAATCAAGGAGGGTGATGTTAGGATCAAGTTGATTTATTTAATTTAAATTGATGACCTCAGGAGATTGACCAAATAAACTTGATTTATTTGATGAATGGATGAATATGACCTAATCAAATGCACGATGTCAATTTCACGTGTCTACAAGAGTTATATTTCTTCTCTTTTTAATTCTAAGCGTATCACAATTTCTTCTCTACACAGTTTGTCTAGAGAGGCTCGACAGTTTTACTATGCTCTTTTTACGGAAGATTCACCTTTGGATGAGGTTGATGAGAATATGGTCCTTGCTTGCATTCCTTCTTTGATTTCTAATGAGATGAATGATTCTCTCATTGAACTGATTTTTATTCTGAAGTGGAGAAAGTTGTGTTTGGTTTGAACAAGGGTAAAGCTCTTGGTCCTGATGGGTTCCTAGTTGAATTTTTCCAGGATTTTTGGGATATTATTAATCTAGATTTGTTAGAGGTTGTTCGGGAATCTCTCGACAATAAACAGATGCTTCAAGCATTGACTGCTAATTTTTTGCATCTGATTCCTAAAAAGGAAGGCACTGATAGGCTTGAATTCTTTAGGCCTATTTCTCTTTGTAATGTGGTGTACATGATTATTACTAAATTGGTTTCCAAGAGGCTCAAACTGTGTCTTCCTCCTGTCATTTCTGAGAGGCAAGGGGGTTTTGTGGCTGGCCATCAAATTCTTGATGGAGTGGTGGTGGCCTCGGAAGTCATTCATTCTATGGCGACTTCAAAGGAGAAATCTATGTTCATAAAGTTGGACATGGCTAAGGCTTATGATAGAGTGAAGTGGCATTTTCTTCAGAAGATTCTTTTGGTCTTCAATGTTTGTCTTGATTGGGTGAGCTGGGTTATGAGTTGCATTACCTCTTCTTCCTTTTCGGTTATTGTGAATGGAGAAGCTTCAGAGCTGTATCACGCCACCAAGGGCCTTCACCAAGGGGACCCAATTTCTCCCTATTTGTTTATTATTATGGTTGAGGGGTTGGGCCAGTTTCTTAAGCTTTGGGTTTCTCAAGGCTTGATTCATGGGTAAAAGTGGGGCAATGGTTTACCAACACTTTCTCATCTCCAGTTTGTGGATGATACGTCTCTTATAGGGTTACCTCATCTTCGGGAAGCTGGATCTTTTTGGAAAGCTTTGGATACTTACTTGGCTACTTTGGGACATAAAGTCAGTGAGCATTTATAAGTCTTCTATTTTCCTTTTTAATACTCCCCAGGTTATGCAAAGGCGAATTGCGACTATTTTAAGGTTTTAGATTGGGCCTCTTCCTTTTGTCTACCTGGGCATTCATCTTGCTGGGGGTAGGAAACCTAGGTCCTCCTAGCAAAATTTGCAAGTGATAAGTTGTGGGGGAAGGTAACTCATTGGACCCATCAATGGTTACCGAGGGTTGCTTGAGTGACCCTTCTCAAGTTTGCTATCTAGGCTCTTCCTATTTATAGGTGCCTTGTTCAGGCTGCTTCTATGTATTTCCTTAAGGAATTTGATGCACTCTCATGATAGTTTATTTGGATTGGTAATTTGTTGTCTGCTAAGTGGAGCCCTGTTAAGTGCGAAACTATGTGTAGGCCAAAGAAATAGGGCGGTCTTTGTTTATGCTCTACTATTTTGAATGGGAAAGCTCTTGCTACTAAGCTTTATTGGCATTGGTGTATCATTCAGCATCAGCTTTGGGCCTGTATTCTCAATCATAAGTATCTTAAAGGCATCAATTCTTTTGATGTTCCTCGCTTTCCTTTGGAGGGAAGGGGTTTTATGATCCAGGGCATACTCTGAAAGTGGGGGTTCAGTTCGTTAAGAGTGGGATCTTTTGGATGTGTCATTTGGGGTCTTAGGCACTTTTTTGGTTGGATTCTTGGGATGGCCACCCTCTTATCCTTTCCACTTATCGTCACCTCTATTCTTTGTGTGATATTTTTACTGCTGCTGGTTGGGACATAGTTGAGCATTATAAGGTTTCTCAACATTGTGGACCGGCTGTTACATTTCAATGGAAGCACTCTTTTGATTGACCTCCAAGGGGGTCTGGAGTGGATAGGCATGAGATGGCCTAGGTTCTTGCTTCTCATGAATGTAATGCTTTGGGGGCGCAGGATGTTTTGGCTTGGGCATGCAGTGATTTGTCTGGGAAGTACTTTGTATCTGCTAGATATGGGCAACTTGGTAGGCAGATGTTTGGAGACATTGAGGTCCCTTGGTGGAAACAAGTATGGCACTCGTCTTTTCAGCCCAAGTGTAAATTCTTCTTGTGGTTAGTGGTTCACAATAGGTATCTTACTTGGGATAATTTGTGCAAAAGTGGTTTTTAGGGCCCCTCAATGTGTGTGTTGTGCCATAATTATGAGGAGAGTGTTTCACATCTCTTCTTCCACTAGTCCTTTCCTAGGGAGATTTGGCACTTATGGTGGGGTGTGTGGAACATGTCTTGTTGGCATGTCTCATCTTTGGTTGAGCTTTTTGACCGGTGGGGCAAGGTCCCTATTTCTTCTTCTTTTCTTCAAGTTGCTTGGGCTCTTGGCCCCTCCTTTATTATTTGGCACATATGGCTAGAAAGGAATTTTAGGATTTTTCAGGATGTGATGATGGTGACCCATTGTTTGTGGTGGAAAATTCTTCATTCTTTGGGAGAAACTATTGAGGAAGAATGTGATTTGACAGAAGCAGTGGATCCTCGTGATGTTTTGTGCAATTGTCTTCATCTTCCTCCTCAGCAAGGACAGTTCATAAGAATTCGTGGTAGACATCCTCGTCAGAAGATAAATAGGGAGGGAAGCTAGTATCCTCCTCCTTAGGGAGTGTTGAAAATCAACACGGATGGGTCTTCTTAGGGAAACCTTGGTCATGCTAGCATTTGTGGAGTTGGTTGGGATAGTTCTGGGATTGTTCAGTTTATCTTTTCTATTTACAAGGGTTTTCATACTAACAACTTAATAGAAGCTCTTTTCATTATATACGCTGTGATGTGTGGCTGTCAGTTTGGGTGGAGAAGGATCATATGTGAGTTTGATTCCCAGGGGGTGGTGAATATGTTGAATAGGTGAGATTTAGAGGATGTTAGTTGGCATTTAGCTTTGGTTGTTAAGAAAATTCTTACTATTTGTGCTTCTCTGGAGTCGGTTACTTTCAAACACATTCCTAGAGAATGGAACACTATTGTGGATTGTTTGCCCAAGTGGGCCTCTAATGATAAGCAAAATTAGAGCATTGTGGATAGGGGTAATTATATTCCTAGAGAATGGAACACTATTGTGGATTGTTTGCCCAAGTGGGCCTCTAATCATATACAAAATTAGAGCATTGTGGATAGGGGCCAATTACCCCTGATATGAGCATATAAAGATAGGATGATGACTATATGGAGATACTGCTTCATAAATGGGGAGATATTTGTGTATGTAGATAAAGTAAGAGTTAAGTGTGGAAAAAATATAGATAGAGTTATACTATTTCTAGAAGAACAGACAAATTTAAACCATTTATTAATAGGTACTTATATCATATCATTTTTCCAAATAAATATGCAATTAAACAAATATAAAATACATATAAACAATTCGTCATTATAATGAATACAATTTTCACAACATTTCACCATTACAATTATGAAATAGTCTCAAATAAATTTTGAACGACATACCTTCTTTCACTCTAATTTTTACCCCTACTATTTGACAACACACTCATTTTATTAACAGTTCAATATTTTGGTTTCATAGAGAATGCAAAATTAAAAATCTGAATGCTCTCCAACAAAATCACCTCTCTATAGATGAATTGCATATATTGAAGATCGTTTTTCATATATTTTTTGGGATTTGAAAAGATACTAAATAATTTAAAATTGATGATGTTTTAGTACAATGTTGAATAGAACATTGTATAAAGAGAAGAAAAATATTTTCTTTTATAAAATAGTTTCAATTTTTTAAAAAAAATTGAGTTTCTTTTTAAAATTTTGATTTTTTTTTAATCATCGCAAGAAGAACTGAAAAAGAAAATAGCACTATCTCAATTCGAAATACCCTGCTCTCATATTATTATTAAGATCCGAAAGTATAGTATAAAAAATAAAAAGAAAACATATCCTTATAATAACATTAAAAAAATTAGAAATTTGCAAAAATCAATAAATTGGATTATAAATTTGAATTATATTCATTAATTTGAATAGCTCTCAAATATTTATAAATAACTAGAAATTGTCTAATAAAATTTATATAATATTTATAAACAACAGTAAATTAATAGTTATATTTATTAATTTGAATAGCTCTCAAATATTTATAAATAACTAAAAGTCGTCTAATAAAATTTATATAATATTGATAAACAACAGTAAATTAATAGTTTGAAATATTAGAACACACAGATCTTCTTGATTGAAAAAATAAATCCAATAAAATAATATTGACACCCACAGACGAAAGACAGGAAATACAATAGAACATCAGATCTCTGAAAATCTAAGGGCATGGACAAAAGCTTAGTGGCATAGATAGACAGTTTCTCACATTTAACTCAAATATAATTCCCCCACAAAAAATCACTTATCATACAGACACGGCTCAAGACTGCAGTTTAAATTTTTCAATTTCTTTTTCGCATATTAATTCCTCCACTTACAATTATACACTCTTTTTTTTCTTATATTGAGAAAATGCATAATATAAAGTATATAATGCAGAAAAAACTGCAAAGAAAAACTAGACCTCCAGAGACCATGAAACAGCAGAGACACCCTGTGATAATAGCAGCCAAAAATACACCAACTGCCACCTACAGATCAAGCCTTTCACAACATCAAATAGAAGATATTACATTTGCAATCAAGGCATTAGCAAAAATATGAACTGTTCTCAACCCAGAAAAGAGATCAGCAATAGCTGCTTCAACATGGATATGGTGAGAAACTGTGCTCACATGCAAACCACATCTTTTATGTGCCTAAGTTTGACAACATTCCAAGGAACAGCAGATGTCTGTCTTGCAACTTTCTATGTGAGTGTCATCCCCATTCCCCCGAGCAGACTGTGGATTGCCATCGTCCTCAATTTGAAAGCAGACTATGGAGGAAGAGCATCCTCTGCAATACTCTGTAGAAGAGTACCAAACGCAACTTTGTCATAAACATAAAGTAGCAGTCTCCCAGCTATGCATGTAAGTAAAGAAGTAAATGGTAAGTAACCATCTGTTTCTGGCAGAGACTTCAGAAGATATAATTAACATGGCGAACTGTAGGAAAGGACAAGAAGCTGCACAAGATGTAACGCCATTCGAACAACATCAACAACTCCATTCGAACAACATCAACAACTTCGATACAAACTAAATCGGAAATTCAAGGGAAACCTCTATTTTCTCCTCTCGGAATACCCATAACTCAAAGAACTTTTCAATTTGTCTCACTAACAACTCAAACAGAACCATCAATCAATCATGACAATGAAAACATTAACCGATTTACCACTTAGGGTAAAGAACAATAGAAAACATATGGGTTCCCAATGAATAGCAACATAAATCAAATGACAAAGGATTCCTTGAATCAAAATTAATCTCCAAAGGCATTCACACCAACATGGAACCATCCAGAAACAAACCTTCAACAATAGAGCATGCAACAAGATACCCATACAGTTGGTAAACAAATGGCCTTTGTCAAAATTAACAACCATGACAACAATATAATAAAAATAATAAAAGTGGGAAGACTTCATTCCATAAGAAGCATAAACTTATCACAACCAAGCATCGCATAAGTATCCAATAAATTCCATCACAAAAACAATTAATAAGACCCCCACAACTCAAGAATTCACCACGCAGGGTTAAACGAATAACAATACAATTTAAATTAAAGAGGATTCCCAACTCACGCAAACTCAAGGAAATTTCACAATGAAAGGTCCATCAAATCACTCATAAATCGACACAAACCCAACGGAATAAAAATCATTTTTGAAAACCAAGCAAATGTAAAGAAGGACACATCCAATTGGAAACATCAAATTAACCCTTAAACATACATATACATTCAATGCTAATTCACTAAAGAACGCCAACTTTCAAATACAATTTATACATTTGCATAACAAGATGTAGTTCATACAACAAAAGAGGTTCCAATACATACTTCCTCCATAATCCAATAATTATAAGTCATCGAATATGTTTTACTAAGGACTAATAGAAATAAATCCCATTTCATGTTCTCTACAACACAATTATTCAAAATATTGATTTAATAGTAATAATCTCCATGACACAAAATTAGAATACGACGATGTTATTATATGAAAATATACTTTAAACTAATGGCACTAACTTAACTAGATAAAATATCACCTATAACGTTATTACCCAGTACAATCACCATACCCCACAATTATCACAAATATCTACATAAAGATCAATTAACACTTCTACCCTTATATGACCACAATTCTTTTAGTCTGAGGTCAAGAGATGTGGATGATAGCACTGATCCCCCCATTTATATCATTTGAATTATAACTCATTTATTCCATCCTAAAATATACCATAGCATAATGATAAGCGTACCTAAGATAAAACTTCATATAATAAAAAGGAGAAAGACTCATCGATCTACCTATATCCACATACCTACATTAGAAAGGACACATAACTTTATTTCCCTATTACCTAGTCTTAGCCCCACACTTATATTTATTTATTAAGATCAGATAGATAAGTAAATTTTCCTAATAGTATAGACAACTTTTTCTTTCAACTTAGACCAATTTATTCGCTTAATAACTAATTCTCCTTCGTAGCAAAAGACTTAAATACTAACATTACATAAATACAGAAGCATGTGAAAAATACAACTTAAAATCAAATACATCTGCTGCGATAGATTAACAATGGAATAAGAGAGATTAAAACTTCCTATTATGTTTTCAAAAGTGCGCGGTTGAGACAGGCTAATACTGAAATCAGAGAGCTTATTTAATTTTCTAGCTGCAGCTGTGATAAGTAACCAAAAGTTTCAGGGAGACTATTTAATTCTGTACAATGCCTCCACTCTAAATGGCGTGACAGTGACAGGTTGCCAAGTATATTAGACAAGATGCGCCAACAACGATCCCAAGCAGTAGATTACACATATTCTCCCACTTTTTTTCTTTTTCTTTTCTACAATTAGTTCTGCCTCCTCACATTCACATATTGCTGCTCTCATGCATGTTACTGCAACTTCTTGATGGAACATATTCTGGAAGTAAATATATATATATATATATATATTTGTATCGAAATATTATTTTGTGAATGGTTTGTATCTTAATTTCACAAAACATCACAAAATAAAAATAAAATCCAGAAATATATAAATTTGATATAAGTCCCTCATTGTCCTTTTTAAACTCTAAAACAATTGTCCGTATTAAAGATCATTTATCATAGTTCATTGGTAAGATTTTAAAAATAATTAAAATCTCTGAAGTGATGAGGCATTAGCACAATGGTCAATAGAACATTGTATAAAGAAAAATAAAAATATTTATTGCCTTCAAACAATTTCATAATTTTTTAAATTATTATTTTTCTTAATGTCTTGACTAATTTTTAACCAGCCTTCATAACCATTATAACATGAATTATAACATAAATTAATGTTATTCCGTCTGAACAGCTATCAAAATTTTAACTGAAATACAAACAATAAAACCTCTTCACCTTTTTATACAAACAATAAAACCTCTTTACTTTTTTACATTCTTTTTTAACCTGCTCTAGTATTAATATTAAAATTAAAAAGTGCACATAAAATAAAATAATGACATTTTTATATTATAATAAAAGAAAAAAAAAAAACAGAAAAGAATATATCTTTTATTTCCAATAGCTGGATAATTTCTATTATAATCTGGACTAATATTTTGAATCCTAAACTCTTTTTAGGGCCCTTTATTGATGGAACATAACATAGATTTCATTGGTCCAGAAAAAGAATAAAACAAAATAGTACGGGTCCCCATAGATAACTAAATACGGCGAAGGATGACCCTAAAAGCCAAGAAGAATGAAATCTAAGAGCATGGGCAAAAGCTCAGTGGCATTGAGAGACAGTTCCTCACATTGAACATAAACGGGTAAACTTCTGGCCATACATTCACCTCCCCTTTATCTATATCTACAGAAATAATATGGCTGAGATGGTTCTCTCTTTTCATAATAAGCCAAATATAATCCCCCCCAACACAAACTACTCCAGGAGGCAAATAATGCGGCGATAGAACAGCTTCATAATTACATCTCCACTGCAAGGCAAGCTCATCAAACTCATAAAAAACCAGAGCATGTGTATATGGTGGGAAATACATTGGATTAATTTTACAAACCATTATCATTCTCCCCTTGTACATGACGATTCCCAATGCCTCATGCATTACACCTTGCATCCCCAAAGTATAAACAAACCTGCTATTGCAATCTCCATCCAAATCGTGCGTACCCACATCTGCCCCATTTTTAGAAAAACAGTAGATTTTTTGGTTCTGTATTATAATGCTTGGAAAAAAGAAGAGTGCCATACACCCACTCACTCTTTGAGCCAAGTGAACATCTCTAATTTCCCATTTCCGATCTACGGATCTATAGATCAAAACCAACAATTTCTTTCTTCTTAAAACGTAAAGACATCCAATTATAACAATTACCTGATAAGTCTTTTCCTTTGAATCAAACTTGAGATGCACAGCCACATCCTCATGATATCTTTTCATGTAGAAGGAAATCCTGCTTTTTCTGCTGACCCTTGCATCTTCAAGACTATGGGATTGCATTGTCAATGGATTGATAACTCGAAGGGTTCCATTTCTCTTGCAGCTATAAAGCACGAGGCCCCCATCTCCAGCTCTGAGAAACCATTTTGAGTAATTGCATCTCCACTCATCACTAAATATCTTCTTGAACCTTAGCCTTCTATTGACATCAAAGAGTGCAAACCCATTAGAAGACTCACTTGTTACATCATAGTGATCCATGACCAGCCACATTTGCATGTTACTCTGCTCCCACAGATTGTGAAAGTGAGCAGATCTAGAAATAATAGCCTGCCATGAAGAACAAATGATTTGAAATTGAAACAGAATATGAAGAGGAAGTTTACAAAATATTATGTACAAGATGTCCTCTGGAATATCATGTATCAACATTGATTCCTCCATGCCATATACTTCTTTGTTTGAGCCATCCTCTGTGCAGGATGGAATATCACCTTTCTTCTCTGCATCTTTGGCCTCATCCATGCCATATAAATACATACTCGGTCCATCCGCTACGCAGGAGCCACTCGATGCAGAATCAATAACTTTACCCTTGCCATATGTATCTTTGTTTGAGCCATCCTCTCTCCATGGCTCAAATCCAAGTGTGAGCCAGTTGGTGTAAGGCTGCTTAAATTCCCCTTCTTTTTCTTCACTCATAATACTATTCCAACTGCTTCTCATTCTCTTAATACCATGGATGAATCTGGAATTGTCGGATTCTCTCTTGGAAGCCATCGTCTCTGTGTGAGGTGCCTCCAACAAACCCCCGTGGTTAAATAGACTTATAAGAAAATTTTGAGCTATTTCCTATAAACTTCGGCAATATGGAAATTTTGGATGAACCAAGCCATTTGGGAGGCTTCCATTGCTCGGTGTAAGTTATTTTTGGAGCCTCCCATTATTTTCAACCAAAGTTTGACTTTGTCATGAGAATTTGGTTTTGGACAATCTGTAGAGTATCATCAGATGAGTAAGCACCTATCTTCACGCATAGTTCTCAGCATTCAGTATTCCACGGTAAGCTATCGCTACACAACATGTTTCGGTAAGCTACTTTTCTAGTTAAAATGCAGTTATTCGAGATTAGAAGTGGGTTTTATGGGGAGAAATTTAGGTAGTATAGTGTATGTACTAAATTTATTATTTAATTTTTATTATATATATTAAATTTAGTATTTAATTTTTAATTATAAATAAATTTTAGATTAATTTTATTTTTAAAATTTGTATTTATAGATTATATTGATTATAAGTATTAATATATATTTGTTTAGATATGGTTACATATTTTTTCTTATCAAATATGATGCATTTCATCTTTATAAAGTTAAGATTTGAGTAATAAAGAAATATATAATAATACGATGATCTAATTCTCACATTAATATTTATGCTTTTTATAATATATATTTTAAAAAAAATTATATGCTCAAAACTTCTCGATTTAGAATTATTGATGAACTTATTTTATACTCTCATGTATTAACTTTTGAACTCTATTCAATTAAGTCAAAATTTTAGAATTTACTGTAGCTCAACACAATAGTTGTAACATAATGTACTGTAATCGTACAGTTAAACTACTCGTGTGATCTTAGGAATATAATGTAATTTGATGGAATGTTTGTACACCTATTCTTCTCTCATAGTCACGTGTTAAATTTTGAACTCCATTCAATTATAAATCATATAGTTAAAAACTCCCGGTGTGATCTCATTTATTAATTTTTGAGCTCTATTTAATTAATCAAATGGAAAGAATATAATGTAATTTGATGGAATGTTTGTACCCCCATACTTCTCTCATAGTCAAGTTGGAAGACCTCCTTGAATGACACAACTCGCCATCTTGCAGTAACCACTCTGAGATAATGATAAAGACAAGAAAGGAAAAAATCTCTCTCTCTTGATCTCATCGACTACATGTGTTGTGCTTGAACTCAAAAGTTCTATAGAAGTTTGATCCTTCTATTTGATAACTTCCATGATTTTTTCTACTGTATGCACATCTTTGTTTGGGGAGAAAAAGGGAGGTAGCTCGTAATTGATCAAGACATTGAAATCCTTTTTTATTTCTTCAACTCTCCTTGCCAACACCATCTGACAATCTTTGCACTTTTTGGTGACTTTGTGAGAGTTAATAAACTCGCTTTGATGGAAGCGATTCTTCGATTAGGAATCCTGACATCTTTTAGGACCTTGTTGGAAGCTACACAAAGCTTGGGAACAAAAATTTATGAGTTCACCAGTCTAGAGCCATATGCCTACAAAATATGATCGGACATTGAGCCAATATTTCCATTTATTTCCTAGACATCCCTCAAGAGTTGCAAAACAGGCTAGAGAATAGGAACTCTAGCTATAATCCACTCCTAGTGTGAAGATACCAACCTTTTTAATAGTGGGAGTGACTTGGATTTCTGTGCAACAGCTAGCTCCTGACTGAGCAGATTATTTCTCGCATTTTCCTCTACTTGATTTCTCTCTTTAAGAGAATTTCCCAGTTCAGAGCTTATTCTTCTCATCTCTAGGTCATGCGTCTGCAAAGCAGACACAACTTCTTGTTTTTCTAGCTTCAATTTTTCTACCGCCACCTGTGCTTTCCTGACACTGTTGAAAGCTTGGGACCAGACACTGTCCAGCTCTTTCTATAGGTTTTCGTCAGCATTTCTGTACTCCATGTTGGTCTGACGTTGAATGGCGAGGTCAACTTTTAGTATTTCAATTTTGGCCTGAAGCTGAACTTGTTGGCTTTGTGCTTATTTGAGGAATCTTGAGGTTTCCCCTTGCTCAACATCCTTGGCCTTAATTTCTATCTACAATCTACCCACTATTTCCCTCACATTAACCAAATTTTCCTCTCGCTTCTTCAAACTCCTATCCAACTTTTCATAATCTGCATATACTACTTGCTAGGTGGTTTTAACCAAGACTACCTTATTGGCTGGGTGAGTTTCATTAAGATCTAGGCCTATTCTCTAGATAACATAATCCCCCATGTGCATCTACACTTCAGTCTTTTTCGCAAGTGGTTTCATGGTGCTAATCAAGAGAGAATTTTGATGCTCATTATAACATGCCTCAATTTTCTTTATAGACAACAACTCAGCCCTTCAAAATCTTCCTCTGCTTAGCATTTCATTGGGCCAGGTTGGTTGCATTGAAATGATCCTAGAGGGTTTGAGGAACATTGGAATTCTATGTTACAATAGGGGCATCAGGAGGAAAACAAAAAAAATTAACAGAAGGGGAGACCTCAGATGTATGAGCATGCAACGAAGCGAATGGGAGCATTATCATGGAAAAGGGTGGCACACCACGCTAAGACTGAGCGGGGTATTTTCCAATAGGAGTGAAAAGAGACATGGTAGGGTGTAAAGGTGTTTTCTTAGAAGATGATGGGCTAGGAGTGGGGGTTAGTACATATGTTTCAACTCTTTCTAGAGGGGCCCATGACAGGGTGATAAAGGAATCAACATCAGCTAAGGCGAATACCGCTCGCTCGAGCTGCAAGGTAATTTTAGGGGGTTCAATACAAATAAGAGGAGGTGTATTCAAAATTAAAAGACTAGGGCCCGAGGATGGAGAATTACTTTCTATGGGAGGAGGAAAAGGAGTAACCAAGGATGCAGAAATGAGAAGAAGAGAGGGAGCGAAACTTACCTAGACCATAGTAGTTGGAACATCTTGTAGGGAAGACTTCACTTCTTCTACTCAGGCTAGTATGTCAGATACACCTAGATCTTGGACCCACCTTATTTTCTCACAACCAGAACTAACATTTTGTGATCTTTTGGCCATCGAGCCCTTTAACACTTGGCCCTTGACTATTGCAGTAGATGACACCCTTGGAGACCATCGAGTTCTCTTTCCTTTACTTTGGCCACTGGAGAGGACGGGGCTTGCGAATCACTTTGCTTTGAATCCCTTTGATTGTCGGATTCCCAAGGTCAGGAAGCCTGATGTAGAGCTTCCTCCTCATCGACTTCATGACTGGTTTTTGGATTGTTGTTATCAGAGTCTTCCTCCTTATCGTAAATTTCTTTGAAATCTTTGTCCAGCTAGAACTATCAAATAGGCAAGTTGAGGCACTGCAACTCCTGTCTGAATCTCCAGAATTCTGTCTTCTTTCTCTCATACCACCGCTTCTTCTTTAGCTGTGTATTGATATGTTTTTTTTATCAAAAGAATCCTATCATATGGTACCTTTGGTGTGTAGAAGCTCAGCCATTTTTGTCATTTGAAAGGGATGTGTTTCTATTCAATGTACACCTCAACACTTTCTCAATTCAGATTCTTGTTCCGTTCGAAGTATTCCCACTCCTCATGCCTTACACTATAGAGTACTCATAGGTTTTAGTCCCACTTTTCACTGATGAGGACCAGACCTAAGGCTGCCAATAGATCCCTAAGCTCTTCTTCACCAAATTTTTTTGTCAGCGATACTCAGCTATTAGCAATATTGAGGGGAAGCGAATATAACTGTGTTTTGTTCCTTCCCGCACCATAGATCCTATCAACAACAATCACCTGGCGGCATGCCTCCAATGCTAAGACTCTGTTTGTCACAAATCTGGGGAGTTGGAAAGACTCATTGGGAAAGCCATGGAATCTGATAAATGTGAAGTCCACGCATGTGAAATAATCTACTAAGTTTGGCGAGATCTTTATCCATTGTAGGACTTCAGGTGAGAAATGACCAATAGGGAGAGGTAATAATTCTTGAAGTACCGGCCTCAAAAAATAATCCAGAAACCAATAATATCCCCTTGTTCTAGAAAGTATATTGGTCCACACAGAAACTAGCTAGAGAAAACCCCTTTCATCTAGCCTAGACACTAGTACATTTCTCCCTAGCCATTCATGATTCTGATGTAAAACTAGATGAGTCAAGAAATAAGAATACATGAATTTAGAATTGTTTTTGTAATTATTCAGCTAGAGCAACATGTTTCCAACTATTATCTTGGAAAAATCATAGTGCCTTTTCTTTTCTCTCTTTAGCGCATAGGCTAAGACAAATTGAAAAGGAAGAACCTGTTCATCCTTATCAAAACCAAAAACGCAGGCCAACATTGAGAACACTGATTGTGTGTCCCTCTTGAATTTTTCATATGAAAGAGGGAAAGAAATATGACCTCGGTCTAGCCGTTCCCTAGTTTCTTGTTCATAAAAATTTGTTCCTATGGCCTTTTCTTCCTCGAAAAGATCCATCTTTTCTTCATTGAAAAGCTCTACATCCCAGGCTGTAGGGATGCACAACATATCTCGTATAGCTTGAGCAGAAACAATAACCCTAATCTTGCCATTCTAAATGACCCCTATTTCCTCGTCAAATGTTTTAGCACATGCATCAACTAACTTGGGTTCACCGACAAATTGGGTTCAAAAACCTGGTCGACAATATGTTGCACTGCCTCTCTTTTCATGGGCTTATCCATCGACACCTTGCAAAATTTGAAAGGTTGCTCCACTGCCGAGGAATTGGTGAACGACTTTCACCCAAAAAAAATGGCATATCCAGGTCGTCGACCCAAAGCTATGACTTGTCTTCTAGAGGTTGAGGGTTCCACCATGACTATTATCAAGAATTTTTAGATAATTATTTTAACAAAAAATGGTCACTTTCCTTTTGCTTGAAAATGAAAACCCACTTTTGAGTGCAATTAATTCTTTGCTTGTACATGTAGTTAAGACTATGCTATTATGGTTGGTCCATTAAATGCTGCCACCAAGGTGATATGTGTGAACATGATATCCGTATCCCTCGAGAATGCTGAGAACACTATGGGGATGTAATTAGTACAATGCCATTGCTACCTCTTTTACAAATAAATTTCTTGCATTGAAGCACACACCTTTGCTATATGGAACGTGTGGAAGTGATGCAAGGTACGTGCCCTAAAAATAAATTTCCATTAATTTTTTAGGGTTCTTACCACATTAATCCATGTCTTTTCTCATTATTAAGCTGGTTGGAATTGATGATGGCAAAAGACACATGTTGATAATCGACGTATGAGAGCATTTACTCCTAGCACCCAAATTTATTTCTTTGGACATTCCACCTGATCCTTCGTATGATTTATCTATCTTACTCCGTTCTATCTTTAAATTTTCTATTGCCATCCAACCAAAAATAAGCATTTCGTTGGTTGGGTTTTTCGATTCACCTTTTCTATATATAGCTATACCACCTTTTACAACATTCATTTGAAAATATAGTCTCTTTAAGTTAGCTAGAGCCTTCTGCTTATTTCCATTTTGCCATAATTTGCTGCTTTATCAGAATGTTTATCGGCTTAGGCACTCCCATCAGGCTTCTTCCCAAGAGACCACAATACAGCTTTGCAGGAGAAATTCTTGATGACTGGATCAAACGCCTGGTGAAGAAATGCGACCCCCTCAAGATAACTATGTTCAAGTGGCTGGTTGGTGTAGATTTTATCACTGACAAGAACTAGCTTCGGAGCAACTTCAATGTGCTTTCTTGCTTTATGGCCTCACTGTTGGACCTGAATGTGTCCAAACCCATGATAATTGAATTGTGTTGCAAGATGTTCGATACTTCACTAATGGGGGGGCTTAGAGAGATAGTGTGAGTGGCCATCCTCGACGTTGTTATCTTGAGTGGTATGGACCTCCATAGGCACGTGGACTTTGGCATAGATGTACCCTGATTACCCTTTCTTTCTGATTTCTCCACTATGGACATTGAGATGCACTGCTACTCCTCTCAGCAAACGGCCAATTTTCTGTTGCAGGAGTATGGTGTGGAATAGGTTTTAGGGCTACCTTGGAGGAAGCATTTTGACTTCCTGGTGCAGAGTCGCAATGAGTAGGCTTGGAGCCTTCGTTGTAGGGTTTGTGTCCATTATGTTTTCAATGCCTCCTTTTGCAACCTGACAGACAAAGAAAATGAAGAAAAATGAAAACCCGATAATGAGCCTTCCTAGCTTCCTAGATGATGGCTGGAGGCATTTTCTATCTATTTTTGCACATTGCCTCCCCTTTTGATCTTTTGAATTCATAACTCCTTCTAGGTTTGCTCGAGAGAGCCAAGTATATTTAAAACTAATCATCAGGCTTGCATTATATGTAAAGTTTTTATAGATATAATACAATGCAAGCTTGTTGTTTCTTTAGTGTTCCTCTTTTAGTTGCATTATTTCAAAATTTTGGAATATATACAAATTTTTTACATATGGTACACATAACTGTTAATTTTTTTAGAGAATTGTGCACTTTAATAGAAAATCTTCAAATAAATACCATTAATTGATATATCTAAAGTGTTTCCTTGCATATCTTCAAGCTCATACGCATTATTTTTTTACATGCGCTGGCTCAGAAAGGTCCCTTCCATAGTGCTTCAAATTTTTGGTGTTGCCCTAGTTTTGGAGTATGCTCATTGTACTTTAGCACTAGGCTCCCTTCTTTGAATTCTAGGATAGAATTATTTTTGTGAAACCATCTCTTGACTATTTTCTGGCGATTGATCATGGCTTCATGGGCCTTTCCTCTATCTTCTTCTAGTTTGAGGAGTTCTGCCAGTCGTACTTCCATTCCACCATTTTCTTCAACCTCCAAGGCTTTTAGTAGTTGTAAAGTAGGAAGTTCTATGGAGATGGGTATCACTACCTCTTTTTTGTATACCAAATCATAAGGGGAAGTCTTCATAATCTTCTTGTGGGTAATTCAGTCCGCCCATAGAGCAGCCCATAAATGCTTGTGCCATTCTCTTTGTCGTTCTAACCCAATGCATTTGATTAACCTAGTAATTAGGTTTTTGTTGGTGGACTTAGCTAACCCATTCCCTTGTGGGTAATAATTTGATGAATTTTTAAGGAAAATCTCATGTCTGATAGAAAAATATGACATCGCTGTTCCAAAAAAAGCTTGAGCATTATTGGATATGATGGTTTTGGGCAGGCCAAATCTGGTTACTATTTCTTCAAGGAAATTAACAATTTCCCCTTTTGTTGCATTCTTTAGGGCTATGACCTCCATCCATCTTGTAAAATAATCAGTTGCCATAAGGATCCACTTATACCCAACACTGGAAATAGGATTATCATGTTGATAAAATCCAAACCCCATTGTGCAAAGGGTTCTTCAGTTACAATCGGGCTCAAGGGTAAAGCAAGATTATTTCTTTTTCCAACAAAAACATGGCACTGTGTACATTTCTACACTAGGCAATGTGCTTCGACAAACATAGAGGGCCAATAATATCCTACCTGCATTATCTTCAAAGTGGTAGTTTTAGTAGAAAAGTGTCCACCCTTAGGACTATGACAAAATTCGTTGAGAACTCTTTCCGCCTGTAGGCTGTTGAGACACCAGAGCAACACATCATCATAATCTCTCTTGAATAGTACATCCTCGATTAATTCATACCTGGAACCTTGCAATCGGTAGTATCTCCTTTTATTGAATGGAAGGATGATCAGGTAATATCCCTTCTACATATACCGGGTTTGATTAGCTACCCAGGATTGTTTAGACTTGAATTGGTATGAGTAGACTTGATTAGCATCATTTTTAGCCACAAGACTTGCTTCTTGTGCAATGTATTCACACAGGCCTCTTCCTCGAAACCAACTTGTTTGGTCTAATGTCCACATCATATTCTAGGATTTTAGTGATCCAATTTGCTCCTTTTTCAGTGATCTCACCTCCTATAATATATTCCCGCACATTGGGATGTGCTACAAGGATAGTGATCTTGTTGGCCAACACCAAGTGTCAAAACTTTTTAAAACTTGTAACTATGGAAAAAGCTTATTTTTCCACAAAGTTGTACCTAACCTCATACCCCTTTAAATTTCTTGAATGGAAAGAAACAAGATGTTCTGCATCATTCTGATCACTTTTTTGAGTAAGCACTGAAGCTATACTATCCTAACCACTGTATACATAAAGTAAGAAATCTTTGGAAAAATATGGATTAACCAAGACCAGAGTGGCATAAATCACTATCTTTATTTTCTCAAAATAATCTTTTCCTTTGGAGGTCCATTTGAACAACATATTCTTTTTAAAGCATTAATGTGATAGGCATCACAATACCGACAAAGTCCGAAATGCAACTACTGATGAAATTAATTTTCCCCAGAAATGACTGAATTCCTTTCTGGTTTACTAGCAGGGGTAATTCCATTATAATAGATCTAATCCTTTTGAGATCTATTACTATTCCCTCTTTAGATACTACAAAGCCAAGTAGCTTACCTTGAGGCACTCCAAAGACACATTTCTTGGGATTTAAAGAAATCCCAAACTGTTGGCATTTCTCGAAGATGTTTTCTAGATGATCGAAATGATCATCCTTTGATTTTGAAAAAATCATCAGGTCATCCAGGTATATCAACATAGTCAGGTTGATTAAACCTTTTGAAGCAATATCCATTGCTCATTGAAAAGTTGCACTAGCATTTGATAGTCCGAACGACATCTTGGAATATGTGAATGAATGTCATCTTGTGTTGGATGCTCTCCTTTACATATACCTGATTATATCCTAAAAATCCATCAAGCAATGAGAAAATTTTAGATCTGGCTACTATTTGCAAAATTTGCTCCATTGATGGCAAGGGGTGATGGTCCTTCAATGAGGCCTTGTTCAAGTCTCAAAAATCAATGCAAATATTGATGTCACCATTCTTCTTTTAGATGAGTACCATATTTGACACCTAGGTGGAATGTTTGATTGGATATATGATTCTTCATTCGACCAACTTGATGAGCTCCTATGCCATCAAGGCTTAAACCTTCGGGTTGACTAAACTTTTGTTCTATTAGACGGGCTTGGACCCTTCCTCCAAATCAATGGTATACTAAATTATACCCTGGTCATATCCTCTCAGATCATCATATCTCCAGGCCATAACTCTGTCGTACTCATAGCACAAATCCCTTAATCTTTCTTTATCCCTTTTAGGGACCTCTTTTCTGACTTTTAGCTTTCTGCCACTTCCAACATCAAGCTCTTTGTAATTTCTTTCATCTGCAGTGAACCTTCACATTCCATTTCTAGAATCTTCATAATCAAAAAGGTTTTCAGAGAAATCAACCCTCTGGGAAGCTTGTTCCATTTCAATTGCATGACTTGACCTTTAGAGAAATCAACTCTTGGGGATGAACCGTTGGGGTCCATTCCTCCCTTTTGTACAAAGGTAGTAGTTTGAGTGTCATCATCTAAAACTTTCCAATTTTAATCACTATCTCGAATTGAGGGTTGGATGGCAACTTGCATTGCATTTTTCTTGGTGGAGTCAGAAACTAGTTCAAATTGTGGCCCAACAGATGCCATTCGATCAACAACACTATTTTGAGATTGGGGAATAACTTGTATGTTGAAGGCTTCAAAGCTCTCAATCAGATCCCAAATCTGATATCTATATGAATTCATTCGAGTGTCCTTTGCAGTTGGGTGGCTACAGACTTGGGTCACCACCAACTCTAAATCTCTAAAAACTTGTACTCTCTTTACACCCATTTTTTTAGTAAGGATTAGACCATGGACCAAAGCCTAATATTCAACATCATTATTCAAGCTTGAAAACATAAAATGATAAGCTCTAAGAGTTTTGGATCCCATCGAGGAATAGTAATCGGATGCCTGCCCTAGAGCCGAATTTACACTTGGAACCATCAAAATATAGGATCCATAGACGATTATCAAATGGGTCATCAAATTTCTCCCTATCCTTCACAAGTCTTGGAAAAGTTTGATCTCCATTGAAATTTACATAGGTGCCTACTCCTGTTGCATGGAAATTCCTGAATGGATCAGAATCAATGAATTGGTTGAGCAACACTTCTTCTTCAGTGGTCCACTTGCTTGTATCTTCTTCATCTTCTAGCATTTCTACACAATATTTCTCTTGTTGAGAAATGGACGTATGTGCAGCTTCAAAGCATAAGACTGCATTGTCCTCAATGTGTTTGGGATGTAAAGATTCAGAAAGAATCTTCATTTTTCACCCCATGCTTGGTTCTCAATATGAGATGGGTCCAGTCAAGTGCTAGGTATCCACCAATCTTAGTGGTGAAATCTCTTGATAGACACATTCCGAAGACTAGTGGAATGTCTATCACTATTACTTCTTGCATGACTCTTTGGCTTGGACAGGAGAAAAGAGTCAGGGACAAGTCTTTTATCCGACCAACAGTCAGAACTTTCTTCCTGTCCAGTTGCATGGTTCCCTTTTCAAGAGGCTCATACTTTAGCTTCAAGGCATCTACCACTATTTTTGGCATGAGAGTGGTGCTATCCCCCAAATCAATCATATTATTACGCATCGGTTTATCTCTCACAATAAGTGTTAAAAAGAAAGGCATGGGATTTGTTATGCTTACCTCTTTTTCCATTGCATCTCCCACATCGTTTGCATATGCTGCATGTTTTAGTGCTTGAGATTCTAACACAGGTACCTTGTCTCTCCTAATCACATATAGGAGCCACTCTCATCTGAGGCATCTGTTCTTATTTCTTCAATGCTTCCCAAAGTAGAGTTTTTTGTTTGGGAATAGATATGACATCCCATATTGATACGTTGGTAAGCAGCTTCTTAAATTGCTCGACCATGTTAAGCATCTCGACTGCTTGGGCCTTGGGGTTTAAATGATGGTATTTCTCTTATTTTTGGAAGAAAAATTTCTAACATGATTAGGCTTGGCATTTCACTCATCTTTTTTTTAGGCCATGGTAGATTATGTGATTGTGGGATAGGCTAAACAATAGTTGGTAAGAACTACTTCTCTTGTGACAACGGTTGATGTGGCTGGGGTCATGTCAGAGGTTGTTGCATGTATTCACCGGTGAGCCTTCTTTTGGACCTTGTGTTGTAATTTGACTAGACTTGTAGAGTGTTAGTCATGAGAGCTTCATTCGTGAATACCACATCTTCTTCCTCCACCCATGAGAACAACGCTTGGTCAGGTGTAATGCCTAGCTCCTGCTCCAGGGACATCCCTTGCATCCATGCTCTAAAATGAGCATTCTTTGTTTCGTAAGACCTATATATTCATCTACATTTGGAAGTACACCTTTCCCTCTATGTTCCACTATCTTTTGTTGCATGCTCCTTGGGAAGTTTTGGGGCATATGCTATCACTGCATGGGAAGCACCAAATGTTCTCTTCTTCCACTAAATTTTTCTAGCCTAGGATCATTTCTCTGCTCTGGCTATCCTTTACCATCTGAAGCAACATGGTGGCTAGAACTATTTAGTTCGCTGGTGTCATCTGTTGGGCTCCTCCTTGGGAAAACCCCTGGTATGTGTTCTATTGATAGGGTGTGCTACTTCTGCCATAGGTTTGAGTGCTTGGCTTTGGGGGCATCACCTGCTGTCGTTTGATGATAGGTAACTTATTAGCAAAAGTTCACATGAGACTCTTTATGTCATTGATATCCATCATAACTGAGTTGGAGCCTGATGTATTGATTTGTGTAGTGGGATACACATACATGGATTGTGGCATGTTTGCCATTGATTTTGTAGTAGAATTTATTAGAGAAGCTTCTTCTATAGAATTCTTTGCCAGGTCTTAAGGAATCAGGTTTTGAAGTCACGCATGGCCTCATGACGAGCTCTCTTGATGGTGATAAGGTGCTGAAGCAACAAGGAATAGTCTCCCTTCTCTAAAAAGTGTTTGAATAGGCACTCTCCAAGTTGCTCCCAAGAAACGATATAACCCGAAGCCAAAGATTGATACCAATCTTGGGCTTTTCCTTTGAAAGAGGTGGCCAATAGCCTTAGAGCGATATTTTCCTCTGCTATATTATGTACCTTGCATACCTCTACTATATCTTATAGGTGTTCGGAAGGGGTTTTAAAATATTCTCTAGAGAATTTAGGAATACCCTTGAGGGCATTAGTAGGTATGGCAAGCCATACATCTGGGGATGTGGGTGGTTGTAGCGGACTACCACTATCCCATGTTACAAAGCTCCTAGGAGTAGGGGAGGTATGTGAGCCATAGAGAAAAGGTTTATGTGGATCATATATACAAGTGTTCTAATTTGGAAATTTAAGCCTCCAGGTGGAGTAGATAAAGCTCTAGGTACTAGGCTCTTACTTCTTACTCTATTTCTCCTTACAAATGATACAAAACTTGCAAGTCTTCTCCTCCTAGGGGTTGAGGTAGGTAACTGAGAGCACTAGAAGTGACCTCTCGAAGATGCTCTTGTTTGGAATTTGGGCATGAAACTTCCAGTTTTGTTCCTTAGCCTGATACATGAAATATTTCCTACTTCTAATTAGGCGTTTGGAAAACTTCTTGTCCCATTGAGCATGCCAAAAAAAAAACTATTGATCATCAAATCTTGTGCCTCTCTGACAATCTTATGGGAAATTCAATGAGTGGGGGAGAAATTGCTTCTCACTTAATAACTCCAGGAATTTTATAGAAATCCAACACTCTTCTTTGGGGGTTTTGAGATAAGGGGAGAAAGAAATGTAAACATAAAAAATAAAAGGTGATGCACCAAATATTTTATAACATTTCAAACCCAAATCATTCCTATGAGTGATATAAATAGACACAAAATGCCACAAACCTTCATTGTTGGAAAGAGAATGAACAAAAAGCTAACTTCAAGCTACAATACAGACTTTCATTCTTTAACGGTGTTCGTGGGTCAATCAGAACATAAAGGCTTCTTAGATTATTGGGAGCAATATCTCCAAAATCACATGAACTCTTCCTCCCTAATGCAACATGGTACAATGAAATAACAACTTCAGGAAAACAAAAGAGTCTAATGACATGAGTCCCAATTTTCCTGGTTACTATTCTGCAATGCAAGCATACAACATAGAAATCTGCTATAAATTATCTAGATTAAACTTGCAAGACATGAGTGTTTCATTCAGGAATGATAATGTAGTTTCTACTTCTAAAGAAGCTTGAAAGGCCATGAAATGCACAATCTCAAATAGTTTTCCTCAATGGTTAAATTGTTTTGGTATCAAAATGAATTTTTAAATAGAGGTTGGATGCCAATCCAACAATAGTTTAAAACTTAATAGATATAATATGCCAGAGTAAAGTAGTTTTACAATTTTTTTTTGAAAATAGTTTTAAAATCTTAAGAAAACTAAAGAAAATTTTCTTAGCCAAGAAATTTTCACTTGGAATTCAACCCTTTACTATGTTGTCACCTTGGTTATATAGCCACTAAAAGAAGAAAGCACCACCTTAGCACAAAATTAATTACTACCAGATCATGTCGTCACTTGATAGCTTGCAATTTGATAGTGGATCCTTGGTTAGGCCACAAAAATCTTTACTCATTAATTCTCAGCTACCGCATTTATGTCTTTTAGATATTTAACAAAGATGTAGGCTTGTAGACAATCAAATCCTAAGAACATTTTGGCAACAAAAAGGGTCCATTGACCAATTACATTACCTCAAGGCACCGACTCCAAACTTCCATTCATAAAAACCCAGAAAATAAAGAGCAACAAACTCTGATAGACCCCCCAAAAGATATCATTAGGCATAGTCCTTAGAGAGATGACATGTCACATGGTGCAGGGATCTTATGATTTCCAAAATTTTTTTTGAAGAAAACTTCCACCAAACTGACATGTGTCCGGGGCCCTCATCCGAAAATAAAAATTATACGAAAAATATGTGCAACCACCACATGGCCTATTTCATGTCTTTTCAACCAGCCTTATATAAACCCAGACATCTCAAAAGCTAAAAACAAAAAGAGGCCGAAGATCAAAAAGTTGAGGCAAAGAAAAATGTTTTATAGCATGTAAAGATCCTAGAAGTTAGGGATTGATGTTTACATGCATGAAGTTTAGTTCAGTTCAGTTTAGATCAGTTTAGTTTAGTTCAATTATCTTCAGTTGCATGTAGTTAGCTTGAGTTACATGGTAGTTGACTTCAGTTGACTTGAATTGCATGTTAATGACTTTAGTTGCATGATAGATAACAGGCGACTACTTACATTTAATAGGGGATGATCAATCATGCATGATATTTGCATGAATGGTGGAGATATATGTTTTAGTTAACAAAGATTGACTTGGACCCACCTTGGGCGGCCAAGTTGGCATCTTGGAGTTAACACTTTTGCATGATAATATATATTTATAAGGATGAGTTAAGTGGGCCCATTCTTGGGCACCAACTTTGAGGATAAGCTTACAAGATATCTTAAGAATCAACGTTGAGTTATGAATTTAGTTTGGGATGCCCATATGGATGAAGGAATTGTTTTGACATTGTTCTTCATGGTAGAAATCTACTTGGGAAGAATAGGCGTGGGTTTTTTGAGATAAGTATTGTGCTTTGTAATTGTAAACTCTTTGGAGTTTACAAGGCTCATTATTTTCTATCTATTGTAGCAAGTTGAAGAGAGTTTATTAGATTTTATTGTGTTGTGAAGAAGAATTTTTGAAGGAAGAAGAAGCATCTCAAGCAAGGATTGGAATTATTGTAATCTTATTCTGAGATTAAATAATACATTGATTCTTGGTGGAATTTTTTTCCAAAAGGGTTTCTCCATGGTATATGTTGTATACTTCTTTCTTCTAGTCTTATTATTCTACAATCTTTTGTCTATTTCTACAAATGGTAAAATGAATGAAACATATAATCATCCACAAAGAAATTGTAACAAAGAATACTTAATTAGTTCTACAACTACAATAGTTTTACAAAGTTTTAAGCTACATAATTAACTTCATTTTCAACACATGTAATCACATAAAGAAACATGCAAATGAATAGAAAAATACTAAGGAACATGTGATTCAACCTATAGTAGATCGTCTACATCCCAATCTCGATTTGTATAAATAGAAGGCGAACAACTAGCCAAAGGGAGAACGACACATGCCGAACTAGGGGAAGCACCAAGTTCAACACTCTTTTTATGAAAATTTTCTTTTAAGCTCATAGAAGAGGAAAGCAATGTGTTCAATTCACCATGCACTTGTTCATCTATCTTTGCAATATCAATGTCATCATCTTGTTTATGTTATGGTGAGGGTATAGAGTCATCAAATATTGCTTTAGGTAAGTTTGGATTTTGATTTTCTATGTTGTTTTTCTTTTCTTTAGTTTATGTGGTGGTAAAAAATGTATCACTCTACATTTTTGCACTTGTTTGGGCCCTCTGTGTTAAATTAAGCTTAATTTTGCCTTAATTTAGTGTTGTAATGTGTTTAACACATTCACATTTAGCCTTGGGCCCTTGTAAACTAAGCGGAACTTGTTGTGCCTTATTTAAAGTGTTATAAAGTGTACCTTTATGCTTTCACACTAATCTAGGGTTTTATTAATTAATTGTGCTTATTTGTGCTTTAATTTGCCTTATTTTTCATCCACAAGCCTTATTTAATGCATCTTTCCAAGATTAATCCTAACATTTACTAATATGCTATCATAATTCATGTGTTTTTGGATTGTATGGTCCAAATTAGTGATATAGTACTCATACGCCACCTTGGGTTTATGGGTCCCACCTAAGTTTCAGGGCCTTAATTTGGATTTCACATTAAACTAAGCATTTATTGAGATTTGTGTCCCAAGCTTAGCCTAATGGGACTCATACGCCACTTCTGGCATATGAGTCCTACTTAGCTTAGACCTAAATTAAACTCAAATTATTGGCAAGATTTTGTTCTCCTAGATTTGATGTCAGCTTATAGTGTTGTAATTTTAGTAAATTTGGCATAAACAAGTATAAATACAAGGTTATTTCACTCATTTTCACCTAATACTTTCATGAGAGAATTCCTTATAGAAAATTTGAGTTCAAAGTGAATGCAAGAGTTTACAAGAGAATTCAAAAGTTGATTATCAAACATTTTGGAGCATTATTCAAGTATCAAGCATCATGTCAAAGTTACCATGCATCATGTTTGTTTTTGATCTAACATTTGTGATGTAGGGTTTTATTATTCAAACAAGCATTCAAGTCAAGATCCACATCATTCAAGCAAGAGTCAAGATCCACATTCATGCTAGCCATTACTCACAAGATTGTAGCATCTTATTCAAGGGTTTGGTGAGTTGCAATATTGCATACTTGTTTATTCATCATTCCTTCTTTCTATTTCATTTCATTTCAAGGTTTGATTATGAAAACGGGGTTTGACAAAGGAAAACCCCTTACTACTAAAAAAATGACATTTTTCCCTCTCTTTAGTGCATGATTTGCAGATCTAGGTTGAAGATGTATATTGAGGAGCAAGATTGGAAAGATGTTGTCAAAGTTGTCACCATGTTTAGAAGATCACTAAAAGACACCTAAATAGTAGAATTCAGTATTTCAAATCCATAAATTAGGTTGAGAAGGAAGAGAAAAGATAGAAGAGAAGATTTAGATCTTGAACTTCTGAAAAAGTTGAGAAAGACTGATGCGCCACTTCTGGCATATGAGACCCAATACATAGATTTTTCTAGAGTTTAGTTCTAGACTTGCCACTATCAGATTTATGTTCCTACCCAAAAAACCTAATCTAGGACTAAATCATCCGACCTGGTGTATGAGTCCTAGTGTGCTTTTAATTCAATATTTTTAGCATTTCATACCTTCATTCAAGCTTCTACAAGTTTCCAATTGCACCTCTATGTCTTCTTAGTTTACTGTTATTATTTACATTCATTTCTAGGTCATTCATTTGAGTTTTGCATAACTTTAGGTTTAGTCATTAAGTCTTCCATGTTACTTGTCTTTCCAATCCCTAGCTTGGTGGTGAACCCCCTTTTAGTCTCTAAACATACCCTACGATAAACTTCAAAAAAATTATTTCCCTTATTCCATCCTTGGATTGAGATCTCTAGGGTTTCCTTGAGTGAAACTAAGTGAAATAGACCCTTATCCCTTGTGTTCCATCTCCTAAAAGGTGGATCACCCTATTTCCTTGTTTTTATTTTGGTGAACCTTCCCTTTAGAACATTTCATTTTATTTTTAGAGTGCATCATATTCCTAGATCTAGCTTGTGTTAACTTTGTATTAGGTTTTGCATTAGTTAATTTGCATCTATGGTTTCTAAATTTTTGATTAGTGAAAGCGCATCTAGGTTGCTTTTTTTCATCTTGCATCATTGAATTTCATCTAAAAAATATAATTGCACTTGTCCTAAACATCATACAATCCAAAAAAACATAACAATCACTCATAATTTTTTGAAATTTGTGCAAAAACCCTAATCTAGGACTCATACGCCCCTCTGGAAAATTTAGTCTCAGTACATGTGCTTATGCCTAATTTATGGGTATTTTGTGGTGACTTTTATTCACTATTCAAACCCCTGAAAAACCCTGATTGGGAGTCATATGCCCCTCTAG
>VDFB02052461.1:0-14855 GCA_007258455.2 Sequoia sempervirens
TTGTCACTGAAGGAGTATCCAGTATGGTTGATGTTGAAGGGGTACGTGAAACATCCATTGCAGGTATGGCGGTGGTGGGAATAGGTGATGTAGGAATAGGTGGTGGAGGAGTGTTTGGATTTGGAGGCGTATGAGGAACATTTGAAATTATAGGTGATGATGAACTGGGAAGTTCTTCAACTACATTCCTAGGTGGAGACATAGTTCTTTCTTCATCATGCCCTGGTTCTTGTTGATCATCCTCTTGTCCTTCTGACTCTAGTTCACCTTCAGAATCACCTTTAGACTCTTGTTTCATCTTTAGAATCTTCTTCTTCATCAGAGTCTGCATTTGCTGAAACTTTTTCTTCAATCGATTGATCACTAGAATTTCCTTCTTCATCGAAATCTATCTCTTTGGAAACAACCCCTTTTCCTTTGGAGCAAGATGGTTCAGATTTTGTAGTTTCTCCTTCTGGGATGGTCTGTGTGTCCTTGCTGACAATGAACTTGATCCTTAGGCCTCTTCACAAAGAAGTGGGAAGATCTGTAGATTTATCTTTCATGCAGAGTTCTTGCTGTCGATTGGCTTCAGCTTCAGATTCTTCTCCCTCAAAATCTATTCTAAAATTTTTCATCTCAAATTTGTGCTTGTGTAACCACTATGTAGTGTTAGAAAAAATTGGTGCCAATCTTTCCATGATGCTAACACTTTCTTTTTTAGACCATTGAATTATAGGCAATGGCCTCCTGGCTATTTCTTGTTCATCATAGACAACATTCATGATGTCACCAGGATTTGTGAAATCCTTTGGTAGGTCAGCAACACCAAGATCTTTGATCTATTGTACGGTTAACCTGTAATAATCCATCTTACGAATGGCCTCCTCATCTTTGCAATCAACCTAGATGTCCTCAAAATGGTACCTATGTTGATGACCCTTTTGCAACTTCTTCCTAACATCTCGGTAATCAAAATCAAACCTATATCTATAGGTCCTTATTGTCATGACCTACATTTTTGCATAGACTAATTTGGCCTTTTGTACAGTCTTGATGGTATACCTACCGATTTTTAGTGGGAACGTGAATCCTAACTTGTGAATCTTTCTCTATTCTTTGTGCACTAAAATCAGTTGTTTGTACATCTCCATGAGAATCCACTTGTCCGAGGGGTATCTGGCCAACATGTAAGCACAACCAGTGTAGCACCCTACTCTTAAGTAAGTAAAAGTTGTGAATTGTAGATATATGCATCCAACTTTACTTACTACTTTGTGGGCGTCATTGAATACCCTCTTCCTTTTGAGAGTCAGATCAAATCTGAAAAAGAAAAGGCGTGAAGAAAGCATCAGCAACCCTCCTGAAATGATGGAAGCTTTCTTTCAGCTCTAGTTGATAGAAAAAAATTTACACAGGTATGGTGTGCCTATTCCCTCTTGTAGATAGACCTGGAAATTGCCTCATCACGCCTGCAACATACACTAGGTAAGAAGTTATATAAAACTTCATTGTGGATGGCACATTGATCAATTATTCATGTATTTCATCATTGATTTGTTTGCCCCAATCATTGTGAAATTTTTGTCTTCTTATGATTCTGATGTATTCATACATCTAGTCATGAAAATAAGATGATTTAGGAAACTCCTTTACTTTGCTCAAAACTATGATCATATCTCTAATATCTTCCTTGAAGTCACTTTGCAGAAGTCCCTTCAGCCATCTGGAAACAATTTTCCTAGGTTTTTTCAACCATTGACTATTTATCAAGTTCTTAGCCTTGTCGGGATTTGCGTCATAGACCTCTTGCGCTTGTTGTATTGATATGTCAATGTACTTCTCCATCTTTGGAACTCTAAAAACAATATCAAAGAAGTCAGGGTCAAGTCTCAATATCTCATGCCCAGAAGAATCAATCACACTTTTTCTTTCCTTGATGTAATGGGATGCAACTTGAAGGAAAAATTCTATATTGTGTTCAGAGGTAGGGAACATTGACACCAAATGTAGATTACTGTGTACGATTGCTCTTATAGAAACTTCAAGAGGATTCTTCCTGGTTCTTTCCGCAAAATCAACTAGGTCTTTATGACTGACCTTTGTGTATTTTATCTCATCTACCTTGGAGACCACCACTATCGGTAGATAAACACCTTGATATTTGTACTTCATTTTTTTTTTAGCCCGTTAAGACGATGGAGGTTTCTCAATAGTCATTTGAGAGCAATTGAATCAACAAGAAACAACTTTGAGGATCTTTTTATGAGATTTGAAAAGAAACTGCAAGATGTGGAATCAACAAACATCATTCAAAATACAACATTGGGATCCATGAAGCGAGCAATGATGTTGAGCAAGCATGAAATAAGCGATCAAGCATGGAAAACGATGCACAGAGTGGAAAAAATGAAGTTAGGAGTGAAGTTGGGAAGATTTGAAATCAATAAGGGAAAAACTATGAAAAGTGTAAGGGCACTAAAATTCAGCACCCTTGCACTTTGAAGCAATGAAGTTTGGTGCGGTGGCGCTAAAACTCAGCACTTCTGCACTTCTCAGTGTTACAAAATTTTGATGATGTCAGGGCACTAAAAATCAGCACCCTAACATTTTCTTCTAGGTGCACAAGTTTGTAACGTGGATCAAAAAGCATGCCTTAACACTTGCAAACTTCATGTCACTTGGAGATTATGTAGTGCTTGGGTTTGATGTAGAAGCCTTCAAAAACGCTACTAGAGATTGAAATGTAAAACTTCTTCACAACAATGAGAACCCTATTCTCAAAAACAAGTTCATATTGACAAACCCGCATATGAGAATAGTCATTGAAACCAGGGGAAAGAAATAAACTTTAGAGATCAAAAGAAGTGCATTCAAAATGTGTTTTGGAAGAATGGCATAACAATAAAAGATCAAAGAAAACTGAATAACAATCCATCCATGGACTCACATGTTTTTGGAGAGCATGAAACACATTTTGAAGAACATGAAGCTCAACACGTGGGCAGGAGAAAGAAGAGATAAAAAGGAAAGAAGAAAAACATGTTTTGGAGAAGAACATAGAAAACATGACAACACAAAAACATGCATTCACAAATCCTGGTAAGATAAAATGCATTCATGAGAAGAAGAAACAAAGGGAAAAAAGAATAAAAATGTACCTGAAACGAGCACTTAAAACCTTGCTCGACCAAGATGGAGATCTTCACAAAAAATGCATTTTTGGAAGAGGTAGATGTGTGCCTAGCAAAGAGGAGTGAAAATAAAATGTTAAAAGTGAAGAAGAGGAAAGAAAAAATCACTTTTAAGTTATTTAGAAGTGTTAAAAAGATAACTCAAGTCACCCATTTAATGAGGCATGAATTAAGGCACTTTCAGTGAAAAGTGCAAAAGAGGAGAAAAAAATGCCTTAGCCAAAAAATGACTAAATCAAGAAGAAAAATGCAAGGGCACTAAAAATCAGCGCCTTTTCATCAAAAAAAAAAAATCACTCAAGTGTAGGGGTGCTGATTTTTAGCGCCCTTGCACTTTTGACACTTAGTGAAATTTTCAAATAGAAGTAGAGCGTTGTTTTTGAAGACAATTGTACTTTTCACAATTTACTAAGTATCAATAGTGAGTGCCCATGAATGTACTCATTTTGAAGGTCTTCATGAGGCAAACGTAGGGGGATCCTCCAACTTATTGTTTGAGGCTTTAGAATGTACTTCGAGGTGGCTTGAAAAACACCTCATTTTGTGTGCTTGAACTTCACGAACCTAGGAAACAGACAAGTTTCATAGGGGGTTATCCATGGAACGAGCGCTGCTTGATTCTGTGATAACACATAGTCATACAGGAGAAGTCAACAATTGAAAAAGAAGCTCCTCCAAAAGAGTTTGTACCTCAAAAGGAAACATAAGATGTGCCTTTAACACATGATTCTCCACCATTGCCAAGGTCTTCACCAATTCACATTGATCTAGAGGGTGAAGAAGATGAAGGAGTTGCAGTTGAACCTCCCAAGGAAGTTAGTAGAGATACCACATCTTGGATTGAGAGCTCCCTAGGAAGAAAGAGAAGAAAACCTTCATATCAATTGAATTTTGATGATCTTGACAACGTTTATCAGGAGGCACCTAGAAATAAAGCAAAGAAATAGATTCACTTTGAGAGAAATCTTGATGGTGAGATGATCATGGAGATTGGTACACCTCTTGAAGATAGAAACAAAGATGAAGTGGATGTAGATGATTTCATAATGGTTAAAGCCAATCTTGGCAAGAACACCAGGCATGCAGATGTAAGTTTGTTTAAAGTTGCATCTAAAACTCTTCAAGAAAGAGTGCTCAAAGACGGAGAAGATAAGGCAACCCTCAAGGTTGAAATCTGGTAACTCAGGCTATAAATTTCTAATCTTGTTCATGGCACTTCATAGGTGTATAAGAGCGAATTTGCACCCTAGGTGCAATTCCCTTTTTTTCCTTTATCCACCTTAGAAAACCAAATTTGGAGGCTTAATTTTACTTAAGCCTGCTATTGGTGGTCCATGTGGTGCCTATTTTGTCTGTCAGTGGAGGCGTTTTTGTCAGGGACGCCCGTGTGGCACCCAGACATCCATACGATGCGCTTACGTCCCTGTCAGATTCCTATGGGTGAGCCAACAGAGGCATTACTCTTCTCATTGGCAGTGAAGTAGTAATGCCTCCTTCGGCCGACCGACCCGAATATGGCCGTTTTCTTCCATTCCTCTTCAAATTCATCTCTTGGACAAGCATTTCATCTTCTTCCAACCATTGAGCTCACTCTTGACCACTTCAAGCATTCAATCCAACACTTTTAGCAGCAATCCAAGCATTCCATTACAACAACACCTCACTCCATTAACTCAATAGAGCACTTTTGGGACCACGCCATTCGCAACAAAGGCTTGAGTTCCTCTCATTTCTCCCCCAATCATCCTTGAGTTCTCTTGGTGGAGGTGGTAAGCTTCCCTCTCCTCTCCTTTATCATTTGGTTGAGTAGCATAGTATTGTTTTATAGTGATTGTGCTTCCTTTACGTTACTACTTTATCTCGCTCTTTTGGCTGTCTGTGGTGGTGGAAACACCCAAACGGGGGTTTGACTAAGGTAGGCCCCTATACAACCACCCAAAATTCTCCCTCTTGTTGTTTGTAGGTGTGCAATCTCTTGGAGAATCAATTGGTGAATGATTTCATTGGTGAGATTCTCCTCATTTTCATCATTCTTGCTTATTTACTTCACAACATTGAAGAATACTTTGTTTACTTGCTAGTGTCATTCTGGACTTTTAGTTGAGTAGATGGGCCATTAGTCATTTTGGTGAGTTCAACCTTGTCTTTGTTTTTGTCTGACTGTACGAACTACAGTGCGCTTTAGAGACACTAGCGTGTTGCGCTGTCGTCCAGAGTTCGTTGTAATGTCCTCAGGTAGAGAGCTCCTTGAGGTGCAGAGTTGGACCCAAAAAAATTGACTCACCTAGCCCCGCATTGAAACTCGAAATTATAGAGTGATTGTGGGGCATCATATTCCTCATCATTCTCATCCTCATAAACCTAAACAATACACTTAGCTAAGGTAAATTAGGGTAGAATCTTGTATCTTGACCCTCCGTGACCTGGGGTCTTGCACGCAATGGTCCCCCTCTCTTACATTTTTGGTGAACCTGATGTGAACCATTTTGGTTTCGTTCTTGTGATACTGACAATCCCTTCCTTGTACTCTAGGAGTGTTGTAGGTGTGAGTGTTGTAAGGATGTCACCTTACAACTCAACCTGTGACCCCTAGGTGGCGTAGTTGGAAGGTTCCAAAGGTATTGCACAACGAAACCTTAATTGGGTCACCATCTTATCCAATAACCTTTGGGGATTCTGTAAAAGCATTGTCTAGTGTGCGTGATGGCTTCCGTCTTGCATCAACCCATCCCCTATGTGCAGCCTGTGGATAGTAGTGTTGGCATAACCTTTAGTTCACAGGACCTGTCGATAGGCTTCAACAGGGAACCATCTCCTCTTTACATTCTTGCACGGATCAATGGGAACATCGTAGCAGGTGTTCTCATTGATCTGACATCACAAGTGAATATAATAATAGAGGAGATTATGCTAATAAATTTTTTACATAAGGATGGATATGATGCTCTATGAGTTTCATTCGCACACATGACGGGCTTTCCATACCCCCCTTGAGTAGCATTGTCCTATTGGTCCTAGTTGGACCTAAGTCCATGAATCTCCTGTTTGATATCATTCCAGGATATGAACTCTTTAGGGTAAAATTGGGTATCCCTTGGTTGGCGGCGATGAACGCGGTACCCTCTATCATGCATAAATGTCTAAAATTTATCCATGGAGGTTCCGTGCACGTGATCCATGACACCGGTTATCGACCACTAGTTGCACATGGAAGCTACTCCTTGGATCACCCATGGCCTACGCCCGTGGGTCCCCTTCTACCTAGGACAAGCCTTTTGCATAAAAAATATCAGAACTATAAGAAAGGACGTCTGAGGCTGAAGATAAGGTATCCTCCCTTTCCTTATGCTATCTCACATAGGGCTTGCTTGAAGGCTGATAGGGACGCAGTTAAGGCTCAAAAGAGGAAAGAAGATAAGTGGTCTTGTGATCCCCCTTTGTCCTCTTTCGTTACCCATTCTAATGCTTCTTCTCGTTCAGTTGTGGTACTATCAGGTTCTGCTCCTCATCTATAGGAGAACCCCTTGGTGCCCACTTGGCAAAAGCCTAAGCGTCTCGTATTTGAGCTTCTTGTTGTGCCAACGAAGCCTAGACCTATTTGGTATGAAAGAAAGAAGGTCTCCCGAGATTCCTCCTTGTCTTGACCTCCTCGGCCTCATAATGCTCCTGCTCCTAAGGAAATGAGCGGAAAGAGACCCGTTGCCAAGGCTCTCGAGTCGACTCCTCGCTCACATCTGCTTCAGGTGCAGAGATAGATCACACATTCAACTCCAAGGTTCGAAATACTTGGAACACCCTCGGTTGGTTGATGTGTATTGTTGTGTTCTTCACGAGGGACTTACACACAATTGTTCAGGATACTTGCAGCAAACAACAGATATATGCTTTGAAAGGGATTTTTGTGCGAATGATTTAACTTTGAAGCGCGAGTTTCCTAAAGCTAACCAAAAGTATGCAGAATTGAATGGCTGCAGAGATTTCGAAAATCTAAATTCTAACCTAAATGCAAAAGGGTGTTAGGCTCAATTTCAATGAAGTTCAACCAAACGTTGTCTAGCCTCCTGTTGGACAGCTTCGACAAGGTTAGTGCAATCTTCAAAGGAGAAAAAGGATGTTCAAATCACGATTCAATGATGCAAGTACCATCACAACGATGCATAGCTACACATGAATCTTGACCGAAGTTAAGTATAAAAGTTTTCCAGTTGACTACGCAGGACAAACTTACCATCAGTAAGATTGTTAGTGGTATGGATTCAAGAAGCTCATTTACATCAAACGTAAACACCCATAACTAACTATTTGCATGAAAATTAAATCCTACTTGAAGTCAAAGGAAGAAGAAACCTCACAAACTACTCACAACAAAAGTTGAATTCACCATCAATAAAATGCTTTTATTATGATTAGCTTTCATGACAATCTCTTACAAAAATTCTCAAAGGGAGAATTCCCCTTTTTCCTTCAAACAATGCAATGAAAACTATTCTAACTCCAAAATGTCTACTCTCTATTCTGCTCTGATATCAACTGATTGCTAACTACTAGTGTACAAATGAGGGGACTCCCCTTTATATAGCTGGCCAATCTCAATGGACGGTCCAGATCAAATTACAATGGAGGGCTCAAATCGAGCCACCTCAGCCCTAGACAAGAATAACCCTAAAAACCGCCAGAAGGTGGAGTGGCGTCATTAATGATCCCAAAAATAGCAGATTCCTCCTTGACCACCATGGGCAATTAATGCCCACTATCCTTCTAGAAGATTCTCGTCCATAACCGCGTTCCCATTGCTCTTTTCTCTGACCGCGTAAGCTATGAATCGGGCCAGCACTGAATCAACTTCCTCCTCAGAAATCGATGGAGTAAGATTGAGCTGATATTCAAGGATGCCCACCATTTGCTCCCATGATCACAAGACTTTCTCCAAGTCTCAATAGAGTCCTGTGTGCTTTGAATAATTGTTGAAAATGTGGAGATGTTTTCAAAGTCAAGCTGGGAAAACGTTTTCATCTCAGAGAAGAAAGGCTGCAATCTTGCCTTCAATCCTTCCACCTCTACCTCCTCATGAGTTAGCCTCCTGGCGAATAATGCATCCAATGTGTTGAGGATGCCCTCGTGAATATTTCTCATCGCCTTCTTGATTTTGGAAGATTTTGTAGCTGCCGTGTCAAAGAAGCCCTTCCCAGTGAATGCAGTCGAATGCCATCCAAAGAAATCATACCTGTCTCTAGCTTGGATCACTCCTTCATTTATCAGAGTCTGTGTAGGCACACGCATCAGAACAGCAAGGCGAGGAATAGTCTTGTCTTGGAAAATATGGGTGTCACCCCAAGCTTGCTCAATACCATCTAAGCGTGAAAGGATACTAGATGCACTTCGAAAAGAGGAGACAAGGTCAGCCATGAATTTCTCCGCCTCACTGTGAACACTGCTTATCCACTTATCCCCCTCTCGGACAGCCCTCTTCTCTTCTTCAAGCCCACTAATTGGTTCCCGTGGCAACTCTGGTGGAAGCTCTACTGCTGGGTTCTCCTGAGCACCCGGATGTGCTAGATGTTGCACATATTCAACCAATGCCTTGTGCTCTTTCTTCAATCTCTTATACTTTCCCTCCTTTTTCACTAGCCTGTCCCTCAACGCTTGGAATGAGCTTTCAGCTTCTTCAACCACTTGCACTCCAGAAGGACGTCCCAAATCAATTGTGGTGACGGTGTAATTCTCTGGCATTGCGTCACTCAAATCATGATCCTCCCTTGGAACGGCAATATGGAGGGTGCGTGAACCAGCCTGATTAGTCTCCATTTTCGAATACTTTCTTGCCCTCTTCCTTTTTGGTGACTTACTTGTTCTATTTAGAAGCTCCTCCATCTCAATTGCCAGATCAGCATCATCGTCCTGATCCCTCCTTATTGCATGTGACAGCCAATTACGTTGAACATCGTAAACAATAAGGGGCTGCTCTTCAGTTGCCTCCACTTCACGAACCTCCTCATGAGCAGTATTTTGTTGAGGCTCAATTATCTCAATGTGTTGATCACTCTCCTCATGAGCTCCAACCCTTGACTCTATGACGTCTTCCTCCTCGAAAGCACAATCAAAGTGGGTATCTGTTTCTGTCTCTTCCCCTTCATCTGGCTGATTGGCACCTTCAGGGACATTAGCACTCTGAGTATCCAACTCTCTCGGCATTGGTTGGTTAACCTCTCCAATCTCTGGCTCTTCATTCCTTCGAACCCTCTGATCTGCAAACAGCGAGACTTCGCGCACGCTGGAGGAATGGCTCACCAACTGAGTAGATGATGTATCCTCCGATCCTTGAGGTTCCGGCTGAATAGGTTCTTCCGGCTGTGGTGGCTCCACAACTTGGGCAGTTTGTTTCTTCCTCTTTGCCAACACCAGTGGCCTTCTATCACCCATGAGGTCGTATGTGAGGGCAACTGACCTTCTTCTCAATCTGCGAACGTGCTCCTCTACCCAAGTCCTTGTAAAAGTCAAGACGGGAATAGACAAGGTGTCTAAGTCCGCAATCTCCGGTTCAACCCAATCTAGTGGTGGGATCGGAGTGTCCTTTATCGATTCATAATCTGGGTGAACAAGCCTGGTATCTTCTTCGACTTGATCCGGCACTGGGACCACTTCACATTCTCTAATTAATTTGAGAGGCAACCTCGAAAACATCCTTTTTCTAATTTCGGCTTCATCTCCTGCGTTCGCCCAAAAATCTTCCAAGTGAGCTTTGTGCCTGTATTCCTCACCTTGCACTGTTCCAATCTTTCCCCGAGGATCAAAATCCTGCCGGCTGGTATGAAGAGTCAACTGATAGAATCGCAACTCATCTTCCGCCTGCTTGGCTGCCTGTAGAGAAGGGCATTCTTCAAATGAGTTTCCCAAAACAATGGGAAAATGCAAACCTCCCTTCTTCTTTCTCCTTATGATTTTGTCGTAGGCTACCAGTTGCCTAGACAGCTCAAGCATTATCATCCTGTTCGTGGGGTACCTCGGTAGTCGGTAGACGTATGAGTTGTACCCTAGCAGTCTTAAGTAGGTGAACTTTGGGAATTGGACGAACCAAAACCCATACTCTTCTATTAACATTTGCGCCTCTTCAGATATCCTCTGTTCCAGTCTCCGCTGAAGGGTCCTAGTGATGTACATGGTGAAAGCGTCATTCACCCTCTTGAAGTCAGCGGTGCATGTGAGATGTAATTGCCTACAAGATTCATGAATCTTGAACTGGTTAAAACCGCACCCAATCGGCTCTTGGTATGCCAACCCTCTGTACTTAGTCATCCGAGCAAGCATGTAGATGACATACGAACTCATGTAGAATGTTTTTGTTCTTCTTATATTTTGAAACTGCTCATCAATGTTGTCGCTGATCATCTGAGCCCAATTTACTTCCACCTTCCCTTCGAGCACCACGCTGATGTAAAAGAACATCCATGGCTCGAACACATATGATTGCGGGCTGCCGTTAACCCTGCTGAGCAACATAATTATATCACAGTACTCCTGCTTTAGCTCTTCTGAAATTATCTGCTTCGGAAGCCTAGCGGCAAGAGGCTTTGGCTTTCTCATTCAAGTGGTGTTGATTCTCTTCACGCATTTCTCGAAAGATGTGGCATACATCTTATTAGCTTTTGCCTTGGACTTGTGTAACATCTTATCTGTGGGCAGAATCCCGAATGCCTCGCCAATTGCATTAGGTTCAAGGTTGGCCAACAAAACGCCATCCGGAGAAACAATCGTCCGATGGTCCGAATTGTAGAAGTTGGCGCACTCCATAATCAGCTCAGGACATCGAACTGCTGGTTGGAATCCGGTTGTTGCATATAATCCGCTCCTCAGAATGTTTTGTGATGCTTCCGTCGGAAGATTGCCACCCTGTCTATATATCCTTTGCATGAAGGCTTCGAGGTTGAAGGACCCAAGGTTGGTATCAGTCACATTCCCGTACTTTGACACGATCTTAGACTTCGGAATGAAAGATTTCTTCAAGCTCTTGATGATCGCCTGCCTGGAGGCGTTTTCTTTGGCAGCTTCATTATTCCCAGCCTTAGCTCCAGCTTTGCTTGTCCCAGCAACATTAGCTTTTCATCCTTCGGCCATCTGCAAAACAAGAAGCAAACATTACACTTCAAACTTTTAAAATAAAAATCACGAGAGACGGCTGGCGAATGGAGTTGGCTGCAAGAATAAATATGAGTTAATAGCTTCAGCAGTAAAACTCCGACTTCAAACTTCGATAGATTTAAACTCTGAGATGTAAAATTCCGAACTTCAACAATTTTGCAGCCAAAAGAATTTAACTCCAGCAGTCCCAACTTTGAAAAATGCTTCAAGTTTCGGCCACTTTCAACAATTTTAAATCAATCAGCACGTTCCAACAATTTCAAATCAGTACTTCGAAAGTTATACATCAGCAACTTTGAAGATTTTAAATCAGTAAGTTCGAAAGTTTCAAATCAACAAGTTTCAATAATTTCAAATCAGCACTTCGAAAGTTATAAATCAGCAACTTCGAAGATTTCAACAGTCTCTACTTCTGATTTGATTCTAAACATTTCGCAACTTCAGAAAATTTAAATCTTCAAGCTCAAGCAATTTTGACTTCCGGCACTCAGTGAAATAATTAAACGATTTCAGCCTTCAACAACTTTCAACTTCGAAAAACACTTCAACTTTCAGCAACTTTGAAAATATTAAATCTCAGCAACTTTAAATACTTACCTTCAGCAACTTGGAGAAAATAAAAATTCACAACCTCGGCAGCTTACTTCAAACTTTGTTTCGAATCTCAGCAACTTCGCAACTTCAGAGATTTTTAAATTTCAGCAACTCCAAATCTCGAGAAATCCAAGCTTCTTGAAAAATCGAATTCAACACCTCTCGCACTTTCAGCAACTCTCAATTTCGAATATTACTCACAGCTCAACAATTACTCTCAACTCCTCAGCACAAATCTCGAGCGGAATAAGATAAATGTCTCGAGGTTTATAACCAAAGCTAGTGCTAATTTTACGGATGCGTGAATTCTTCATCACTTGACTTACGCGTTTTCTGTTGAAGAGAATATTCGGTCGTCTTGCGATCGTCATAGCAATTTGCTATTCGGAGATTCCTTTCCTCGGTCCGTTAAAATTTCGCGCAACTGCGGTTACCTCGGTGATTTGAAAAAAATCGTCATTTCGCCCGATTTATAATAATTTCTTTGCTTTTTAAAATGGCATATTTAATTTATTAAAATTTAATTCAAATGCCTTTTGATTTATTTCACCAGCGTCTGTGAAAATTCAATGTCAGCACTTTAAAATGGCTAGGCGTAATTTATTTTCCATCCATAATTAATCCAAAAACAAATTCCCCCACGATTAAAATCGTCTGAGTTTTTAAAATTTCATGTGTCTAAATTTAAAGGGGAATTTAATTTAACTTAGGAAAATAATTAAATTTTAAATTTTAATTTCTCTGCCTTAGGCAAATTTTCGAGTTGATTGCCTAGAGAAATTATTCTTACTTCCAACGCCTTTTAATTTTCATCTTCACATTTTGATTTTGTCGAGCTTTCATTTTAAAACAAGTTAGCCAAATCTCCAACTTCAACTTTGCTACGCCTTAGAAACATCCAAGTTTAGGTGTATTTAATACTTCAAGCTTTATTTTTTAAAATTTGCCCCATTTAATTGCTATAGTCCAAATTCAAACTCCTCATTTAAAACTCAACCTCTTTGTGCCAAGGTGAATATGAGTTGATCAACTTTCATTTTAAATGCCTTGGACGTCTTTATATCATCTCCAACTTGTTTGGGCCCAAACAAGACCTTGCACTTCTGGTTCAAACACTTAGGATATTTTCATCACTTCAAGCATAGGCGCATATAGAAGGTTGGACCTTCATTCAAGGGCGCATTTTACATGGGCAACTTTCAATTCCGAAAAACCACTTCAAGTTGGGGCGCATATTAGTCATGGTGTTTTTAATTTGATTGCCTTAGAGAAATTCCATGTTATCTCCTCAAGCCTAGAAGTAGCATTTCCACCCGAAGTAGCATTGAGTTTGGGGACTTAACACTTTTAATCACCCTTCCTTGCTAGGCGCAAATCACATAGGCTGCTTTTAATTTCGGCATTTAATATTCCTTCTAACCTCTTCTCCTCTCCAGGCGCAAATGATAGGCTGAGCTCTCACTTTTCCACGCCTTAGCCAAAGTTTGAACTTCAAGGGCGCAAATGGCATGTGGAGGTTTCAGATTTAATGCCTTAAGAAGATTTTTAAACTCCATCTTTCTTTTTGAAGGCGCATTTTCCATGGTAGACTTCAAGGTTGGTAGCGGTATTTACTACATGGAGCTTCAATTGACCTTAGAAAATTTCTATTCCTCAATGCTCAGGGGCGCAAATGGAGGTGTGTGCTTGTAGGCGCAAATGCAAGAGGGAACTTTCATTTTGACGCCATAGTCAAAAATTTCCCCTTTCATGCTTTTGAGTGGGCGCATTCAGGGGCTTCTTTAATTGGGGGCGCATTTGACATGCAAGGCTTTTAATTCCAATACTTAGTCGAATTTTCCATGTCTTCAACTCAAGGCGCATTTTGGAGTAGGCACTTTCAGTTTGAGGCGCAAATAGCATATCATGCTTTCATTTTATGACTTGGGCAAGCTTTAAATTATTCATCCAAAGTGGGGCGCAAATGACCCATGTAGCTTTCAGTTTTTAATCATCATTTTCCTTCTAGGGCGCATATGAGCTATGGAGGTTTTAATTTTAACACTCAGGGAAAAATTGGAGTCTTTCTTCTTAAGGGCGCAAATCACATGGGCACCTTCAAGTTTTCATGCCTTAGGCGAAATTTTGAGCATTCAGGCACAAGGGCACAAATAGCATAAGGAACTTTTAATTTTGAAGCTCAATCTCTTCACTAGGCGCATTTGACATGTTATGCTTCCACTTTATAGCTTGGGCGCAAATCACAGGTTGAACATCCAGTTTTGACCTTAGGCGCAAATGGCAGGGGAAACTTTCAATTTCGACACTTAGAAAAATTCACTTCCAACACCTTTAAAGAGGGGCGCATTTGATACATAGAACTTTCAATTTGTGTGCCTTAGTAAAATTTTCAAGTTATCCTCTTCAAGGTAAGGCGCATTTCCCTAGGCAAGCTTTCAATTTTCCAGACTTAGTCAATTTTCCATCTATCTTCAGCTTATCAAGGCGGGTTTTAATGTTGGATTTGAAGATTTATCTGTTTTAGCGAATTTCATGCCCTTTGCCAGATTTAGGTTGATTTTCCTTTGTTAACCCTAATTTGCCCTGACTTTCTATTTTTAGAAAGTTCCTCGAATTTCGTGCTCTGACTTGACTTTTGACTCTAGAAAGCTGGATTTTCGCCCTGTTTCGAACCTTGAGACATGATTATGTTGTCGGGGCCTGATGCCTGTCTGCACCTGCTATTTTTAGCAACTTGCTAAAAATAGAAATTACTCATAAAGTCTTCAAATTTCATGTGTTGAATGCCTGAAGCGTGGTGATCATAGTTGGATGCTGCTTTGGAGTGACTGTCCTGTTCTGCCCTTGATTTTAGGAAACCCTAATTTCTCTGCCCATGCCTGCTAAAAATAGCAATTGCCTGATTTTACATCTTCTACAACTCTGTTTGTCTTGAAATTCGCGCCAAAAGGT